>WEDG01001461.1:0-22520 GCA_017591395.1 Schistocephalus solidus
AAAATACCAAATCCCCAAAGTCTGACCATAGGATTAGAACCCGCGGCGTTTGGTTATTGAATCGAATGCTCTACCATTGAGAAAAGGGGCCCGTTGTTTTGTTGGTTGCATCGGGAATATGATGATAGTGTGCGGCACACCGATCTGCTTAAGGAACATGTATGTTCCGTTGTGCCCTGGAGCTCACTTTAGAGCCTCTTGCAGGCGGTTGCATAGCGACGTGAATTATATGTTGACAAAGTGTAACCGACAAAGACAAAGGGGAGACCATAATGGTCATTTCAGGCATATTAGCCATCATCAGCCTGTCATACCCAAATCCCTTATGTGTGACCAGCTATGATTCGAACCCGCGACGATTGAATTATTGAGTCGAATGCTTAACCATTGAGCCACGGGCCCGTTGTTTTGATGGTTGCGATCGGGACTATGATGGTATTGTGTGTCTCACCGATCTGCTTAGGAAACATGTATGTTCAGTTGTGCCCTGGAGCTCACTTTAGAGCCCTCACAGGTCGGTTGCATAGCGACGTGAATTATATATTGACAAAAATGGAACCGACAAAGACAAAGGAGACCAGAATTGCCATTATCAGGCATATGAGCCCATCATCAGCCAAAGTCATACCCAAATCCCCTAATGTGGACCAGCTAGGGATTCGAACCCGCGACGATTTGGTTATTGAGTCGAATGCTCTACCATTGAGCCACGGGCCCGTTGTTTTGATGGTTGCGATCGGGAATATGATGGTAGTGTGTGTCTCACCGATCTGCTTAAGGAAACATGTATGTTCAGTTGTGCCCTGGAGCTCGCTTTAGAGCCCTCACAGGCGGCCCTCATAGAGACTTGTAGAATATATTGGCAAAATGGAACCGACAAAAGTCAACGTAGACCAGAATCACCATTATTGGCTTACTAGCCGTCATCAGCCAAACATACCAAATCCCAAGTGTTGACCACATAGGATTTCGAACCCAAGACGTTTGGTTATTGAATCGAATGCTCTACCATTTAGACCAAAGGAGCCCGTTGTTTTGTTTGTTGCTGGGGGAATATGATGATAGTGTGCGGCTCACTGATCTGCTTAAGGAACATGTATGTTCCGTTGTGCCCTGGAGCTCACTTTAGAGCCCTTGCAGGCGGTTGCATAGCGCCGTGAATTATATGTTGATAAAAGTGTAACCGATAAAGACAAAGGAGACCATAATGGTCATTTCAGGCATATGAGCCGTCATCAGCCATGTCATACCCAATCCCTTATATGGACCAGCTAGGATTCGAACCCGCGACGATTTGGTAATTGAGTCGAATGCTCTACCATTGTGCCACGGGCCCGTTGTTTTGATGGTTGCTATCGGGAATATGATGATAGTGTGTGGCTCACCGATCTGCTAAAGGAAACATGTATGTTCCGTTGTGCCCTGGAGCTCACTTTAGAGCCCTTTGTTTCGGTTGCATAGCGACGTGAATTATATGTTGACAAAGTGTAACCGACAAAGACAAGAGAGACCATAATTGTCAGTTTCAGGCATATGAGCCGTCATCAGCCTGTCATACCCAATCCCTTATGTGGACCAGCTAGGATTTGAACCCGCGACGATTGGTTATTGAGTCGAATGCTCTACCATTGAGCCACGGGCCCGTTGTTTTGTTGGTTGCGATCGGGAATATGATGATAGTGTGTGTCTCACCGATCTGCTTAAGAAACATGTATGTTCAGTTGTGCCCTGGAGCTCGCTTTAGACCCCTCACAGTCGGCCTCATAGAGACGTGTAGAATATATTGGCAAAATGGAACCGACAAAGTCAACGTAGACCAGAATCACCATTATTGGCTTACTAGCCGTCATCAGCCAAACATACCAAATCCCAAGTCTGACCACATAGGATTCGAACCCGCGACGTTTGGTTATTAGAATCGAATGCTCTACCATTGAGCCACGGGCCCGTTGTTTTGTTGGTTGCTATCGGGAATATGATGATATTGTGCGGCACACCGATCTGCTTAAGGAAACATGTATGTTCCGTTGTGCCCTGGAGCTCACTTTTTAGAGCCCTTGCTGCGGTTGCATAGCTGCCGTGAATTATATGTTGACAAAAGTGTAACCGACAAAGACAAAGGGAGACCATAATTGTCATTTCAGGCATATGAGCCATCATCAGCCCTGTCATACCCAATCCCTTAACGTGGACCAGCTAGGATTTCGAACCCGCGACGATTTGGTTATTGAGTCGAATGCTCTACCATTGAGCCACGGGCCCGTTGTTTTTTGATGGTTGCGATCGGGACTATGATGGTAGTGTTTATCTCACCGATCTGCTTAAGAAACATGTATGTTCAGTTGTGCCCTGGAGCTCACTTTAGAGCCCTCACAGGCGGCCTCATAGAGACGTGTAGAATATATGTTGAAAAATGGAACCGACAAAGATCAACGTAGACCAGAATTACCATTATTGGCTTACTAAGCCGTCATCAGCCAAACATACCAAATCCCAAGTGTGGACCACATAGGATTCGAACCCGCGACGTTTGGTTATTGAATCGAATGCTCTACCATTGAGCCACGGGCCCGTTGTTTTGATGGTTGCTATCGGGAATATGATGATAGTGTGCGGCTCACCGATCTGCTTAAAGGAACATGTATGTTCCGTTGTGCCCTGGAGCTCACTTTAGAGCCCTTGCTTCGGATGCAAAGCGCTGTGAATTATATGTTGACAAAGTGTAACCGACAAAGACAAGGGAGACCATAATGGTCATTTCAGGCATATGAGCCGTCATCAGCCAGTCATACCCAATCCCCTAATGTGGACCAGCTAGGATTCGAACCCGCGACGATTGGTTATTGAGTCGAATGCTCTACCATTGAGCCACGGGCCCGTTGTTTTGATGGTTGCGATCGGGAATATGATGGTAGTGTGTGTCTCACCGATCTGCTTAGGAAACATGTATGTTCAGTTGTGCCCTGGAGCTCACTTTAGAGCCCTCACAGGCGGCCTCAAAGAGACGTGTAGAATATATTGGCAAAATGGAACCGACAAAGTCAACGTAGACCAGAATCACCATTATTGGCTTACTAGCCGTCATCAGCCAAACATACCAAATCCCAAGTGTGGACCACATAGGATTCGAACCCGCGACGTTTGGTTATTGAATCGAATGCTCTACCATTGAGCCACGGGCCGTTGTTTTGTTGGTTGCTATCGGGAATATGATGATAGTGTGCGGCACACCGATCTGCTTAAGGAACATGTATGTTCCGTTGTGCCCTGGAGCTCACTTTAGAGCACTTGCAGGCGGTTGCATAGCGCCGTGAATTATATGTTGACAAATGGGAACCGACAAAGACAATGGAGACCTTAATGTCATTTCAGGCATATGAGCCGTCATCAGCCAGTCATACCAAATCCCCAATGTGGACTAGCTAGGATTTCGAACCCGCGACGATTTGGTAATTGAGTCGAATGCTCTACCATTGAGCCACGGGCCCGTTGTTTTGTTGGTTGCGATCGGGAATATGATGATAGTGTGCGGCTCACCGATCTGCTTAAGGAACATGTATGTTCCGTTGTGCCCTGGAGCTCACTTTAGAGCCCTCGCAGGCGGCTCAAAGCGACGTGAATTATATTGCAAAAATGGAACCGACAAAGACAAGGGAGACCAGAATTACCATTATTGGCTTACTGAGCCGTCATCAGCCAGTCATACCAAATCCCCAGTGTGGACCAGCTAGGATTCGAACCCGCGACGTTTGGTTATTGAATCGAATGCTCTACCATTGAGCCACGGGCCCGTTGTTTTGATGGTTGCTATCGGGAATATGATGATAGTGTGCGGCACACTGATCTGCTTAAGGAACATGTATGTTCCGTTGCGCCCTGGAGCTCACTTTAGAGCCCTTGTTTCGGTTGCAAAGCGACGTGAATTATATGTTGACAAAGTGTAACCGACAAAGACAAGGGAGACCATAATTGTCATTTCAGGCATATGAACCATTATCAGCCTGTCATATCTAATCCCTTATGTGGACCTGCTAAGACTCGAACCCACGACGATTGGTTATTGAGTCGTATGCTCTACCATTGACCAACGAGCCCGTTGTTTTGATGGTTGCTATCGGGAATATGATGATAGTGTGCGGCACACCGATCTGCTTAAGGAACATGTAAGTTCCGTTGAGCCCTGGAGCTCACTTTAGAGCCCTTGCATGCGGTTGCATAGCGACGTGAATTATATGCTCACAATGTGTAGCCGACACAGACAAGGGAGACCATAATGGTCATTTCAGGCATATGAACCGTCATCAGCCAATCATACCCAATCCCTTATGTGGACCAGCTAGGATTCGAACCCGCGACGATTGGTTATTGAGTCGAATTCTCTACCATTGATCCACGGGCCCTTTGTTTTGATGGTTGCGATCGGGCATATGATGATATTGTGTGTCTCACCGATCTGCTTAGGAAACATGTATGTTCAGTTGTGCCCTGGAGCTCACTTTAGAGCCCTCACAGGCGGCCTCAAAGAGACGTGAAGAATATATTGGCAAAATGGAACCGACAAAGTCAACGTTGACCAGTATCAGCATTATTGGCTTACTAGCCGTCATCAGCCAAACATACCAAATCCCAAGTCTGGACCACATAGGATAAGAACCCGCGACGTTTGGTTATTGAATCGAATGCTCTACCATTGACCAAAGGGCCCGTTGTTTTGATGGTTGCTATCGGGAATATGATGATAGTGTGCGGCACACCGATCTGCTTAAGGAACATGTATGTTGCGTTGTGCCCTGTAGCTCACTTTAGAGCTCTTTCAGGCGGTTGCAGAGCGCTTTGAATTATATGTTGACAAAGCGCAACCGACAAAGACAAGGGAGACCATAATTGTCATTTCAGGCATATGAGCCATCATCAGCCTGTCATACGTAATCCCTTATGTGGACCAGCTATGATTCGAACCCGTGACGATGAATTATTGAGTCGAATGCTTTACCATTGAGCCACGGGCCCGTTGTTTTGATGGTTGCGATCAGGACTTTGATGGTAGTGTTTGTCTCACCGATCTGCTTAGGAAACTCGTATGTTCAGTTGTGCCCTGGAGCTCACTTTAGAGCCCTTATTTCGGTTGCAAAGCGACGTGAATTATATGTTGACAAAGTGTAAGGGACTGAGACAAGGGAAAACATAATTGTCATTTCAGGCATATGAGCCATCATCAGCCTGTCATACCCAATCCCTAATGTGGACCATCTATGATTCGAAACCCGCGACGATTAATTTTTGAGTCGAATGCTTTACCATTGAGCCACGGGCCCGTTGTTTTGATGATTACGATCGGGACTATGATGGTAGTATTTGTCTCGACGATCTGCTTAGGAAACATGTATGTTCAGTTGTGCCCTGGAGCTCACTTTAGAGCCCTCACAGGCGGCCTCATAGAGACTTGTAGAATATATTGGCAAAATGGAACCGACAAAGTCAACGTAGACCATAATCACCATTATTGGCTTACTAGCCGTCATCAGCTAAACATACCAAATCCCAAGTGTTGACCACATAGGATTCGAACCCAAGACGTTTGATTATTGAATCGAATGCTCTTCCATTTAGAAAGGAGCCCGTTGTTTTGTTTGTTGCTATGGGGAATATGATGATATTGTGCGGCACACCGATCTGCTTAAGGAACATGTAGGTTCCGTTGTGCCCTGGAGCTCACTTTAGAGCCCTTGCAGGCGGTTGCATAGCGCCGTGAATTATATGTTGACAAAGTGTAACCGACAAAGAAAAGGGAGACCATAATGGTCATTTCAGGCATATGATCCGTCCTCAGCCATGCATGCGCAATGTCTTTTTTGGACCAGCTAGGATTCGAAATCGCGACGATTGGTAATTGAGTCGAATGCTCTACCATTGTGCCACGGGCCCGTTGTTTTCATGGTTGCTATCGGGAAAATTATGATAGTGTGCGGCACACCGATCTGCTTAAGGAAGGTGTATGTTCCGTTGTGCCCTGGAGCTCACTATAGAGCCCTTGTTTCGGTTGCAAAGCGACGTGAATTTATATGTTGAAAAGTGTAGCCGACAAAGACAAGAGAGACCATAATTGTCATTTCAGGCATATGAGCCATCATCAGCCAGTCATACCCAATCCCTAATGTGGACCAGCTATGATTCGAACCCACGACTATTGGTTATTGAGTCGAATGCTTTACCATTGAGCCACGGGCCCGTTGTTTTGATGGATGCGATCGGGAATATGATGGTATTGTGTGTCTTACTGATCTGCTTATGAACATGTATGTTCAGTTGTGCCCTGGAGCTCACTTTAGAGCCCTCACAGGCGGCCTCATAGAGACGTTTAGAAAATATTAGCAAAATGGAACCGACAAAGTTAACGTAGACCAGAATCACCATTATTGGCTTACTAGCCGTCATCAGCCATACATACCAAATCCCAAGTTTGGACCACAAAGGATTCGAACCCGCGACGTTTGGTTATTGAATCGAATGCTCTACCATTGAAAAAAGGGGCCGTTGTTTCGTTGGTTGCTTTCGGGAATATGATGATAGTGTGCGGCACACCGGTCTGCTAAAGGAACATGTATGTTCCGTTGTGCCCTGGAGCTCACTTTAGAGCCCTTGCAGGTGGTTGCATAGTGCCGTGAATTATATGTTGACAAAGTGTAACCGACAAAGACGAGGGAGACCATAATGGTCATTTCAGGCATATGAGCCATCATCAGCCTGTCATACCCAATCCCTAATGTGAACCAGCTATGATTCGAACCTGCGACGATTAATTATTGAGTCGAATGCTTTACCATTGTGCCAGGGGCCCGTTGTTTTGATGGTTGCTATCAGGACTATGATTGTAGTGTTTGTCTCACCGATCTGCTTAGGAAACTTGTATATTCAGTTGTGCCCTGGAGCTCACTTTAGAGCCCTTGTTTCGGTTGCAAAGCGACGTGAATTATATACTGACAAAGTATTACCGACAAAGACAAGGGAAATACATAATTGTCATTTCAGGCATATGAGCTATCATCAGCCTGTCATACCCAATCCCTAATATAGGCCAGCTATGATTCGAACCCGCGACGATTAATTATTGAGTCGAATGCATTACCATTGAGCCACGGGCCCGTTGTTTTGATGGTTGCGATCGGGACTATGATGGTAGTTTTTGTCTCACCGATCTGCTTAGGAAACATGTATGTTCAGTTGTGCCCTGGAGCACACTTTAGAGCCCTCACAGGCGGCCTCATAGAGAATTGTAGAATCAATTGGCAAAATGGAACCGCCAAAGTCAACGTAGACCTGAATCACCATTATTGGCTTACTAGCCGTCATCAGCTAAACATACCAAATCCCAAGTGTTGACCACATAGGATTCGAACCCAAGACGTTTGGTTATTGAATCGAATGCTCTACCATTGAGAAAGGAGCCCGTTTTGTTGGTTGCTATGGGGAATATGATGATAGTGTGCGGCACACCGATCTGCTTAAGGAACATGTATGCTCCGTTGTGCCCTTAAGCTCACTTTAGAGCCCTTATTTCGGTTGCAAAGCGCCGTGAATTATATGTTGACAATGTGTAACCGACAAAGACAAGGGAGACCATAATGGTCATTTCAGGCATATGAGCCGTCATCAGCCAGTCATACCCAATCCCTAATGTGGACCAGCTAGGATTCGAACCCGCGACGATTGGTTATTGAGTCGAATGCTCTACCATTGAGTCACGGGCCCGTTGTTTTGATGGTTGCGATCGGGAATATGATGGTATTGTGTGTCTCACTGATCTGCTTATGAAACATGTATGTTCAGTTGTGCCCTGGAGCTCACTTGAGAGCCCTCACAGGCGGCCTCAAAGAGACGTGAAGAATATATTGGCAAAATGGAACCGACAAAGTCAACGTTGACCAGTATCAGCATTATTGGCTTACTAGCCGTCATCAGCCAAACATACCAAATCCCAAGTCTGGACCACATAGGATTAGAACCCGCGACGTTTGGTTATTGAATCGAATGCTCTACCATTGAGAAAAGGGGCCGTTGTTTTGTTGGTTTCTATCGGGAATATGATGAAAGAGTGCGGCACACCGATCTGCTTAAGGAACATGTATGTTTCGTTGTGCACTGGAGCTCACTTTAGAGCTCTTGCAGGCGGTTGCAGAGCGCCGTGAATTATATGTTGACAAAGTGTAACCGACAAATACAAGGGAGACCATAATGGTCATTTCAGGCATATGAGCCATCATCAGCCAGTCATACCCAATCCCTAACATGGACCAGCTAGGATTCGAAATCGCGACGATTGGTAATTGAGTCGAATGCTCTACCATTGAGCCACGGGCCCGTTGTTTTGATGGTTGCTACCGGGAATATGATGATAGTGTGCGGCACACCGATCTGCTTAAGGAACATGTATGTTCCGTTGCGCCCTTGAGCTCACTTTAGAGCCCTTGTTTCGGTTGCAAATCGACGGTGAATTATATGTTGACAAAGTGTAACCGACAAAGACAAGGGAGACCATAATGGTCATTTCAGGCATATGAGCCGTCATCAGCCATGCATACCATATCCCTTATATGGACCAGCTAGGATTCGAACCCGCGACGATTGGTAATTGAGTCGAATGCTCTACCATTGTGCCACGGGCCCGTTGTTGTGATGGTTGCTATCGGGAATATGATGGTATTTTGTGTCTCACTGATCTGTTTATGAAATATGTATGTTCAGTTGTGCCCTGGAGCTCACTTTAGAGCCCTCACAGGCGGCATCATAGGGACTTGTAGAAAATATTGGCAAAATGGAACCGACAAAGTCAACGTAGACCAGGATCACCATTATTGGCTTACTAGCCGTCATCAGCCAAACATACCAAATCCCAAGTGTTGACCACATAGGATTCGAACCCGCGAGGTTTGGTTATTGAATCGAATGCTCTACCATTGAGAAGGAGCCCGTTATTTTTGTTGGTTGCTATCGGGAATATGATGATAGTGTGCGGCACACCGATCTGCTTAAGGAACATGTATGTTCCGTTGTGCCCTGGAGCTCACTTTAGAGCCCTTGCATGCGGTTGCATAGCGCCGTGAATTATATGTTGACAATGTGTAACCGACAAAGACAAGGGAGTCCATAATGGTCATTTCAGGCATATGAGCCGTCATCAGCCAGTCATACCCAATCCCTTATGTGGACCAGCTAGGATTCGAACCCGCGACGATTGGTTAGTGAGTCGAATGCTCTACCATTGAGCCACGGGCCCGTTGTTTTGATGGTTGCGATCGGGAATATGATGGTAGTGTGTGTCTCACCAATCTGCTTAGGAAACATGTATGTTCAGTTGTGCCCTGGAGCTCACTTTAGAGCCCTCACAGGCGGCCTCATAGATACGTTTAGAATATATTCGCAAAATGGAACCGACAAAGTCAACGTAGACCAGAATCACCATTATTGGCTTACTAGCCGTCATCAGCCACACATACCAAATCCCAAGTTTGGACCACATAGGATTCGAACCCGCAACGTTTGGTTATTGAATCGAATGATCTTCCATGGAGCAAGGGGCCCGTTGTTTTGATGGTTGCTATCGTGAATATGATGATAGTGTGCGGCACGCCGATCTGCTAAAGGAACGTGTAGGTTCCGTTGTGCCCTGGAGCTAACTTTAGAGCCCTTGCATGCCTTTGCATAGCGACGTGAATTATATGTTCACAATGTGTAACCGACAAAGACAAGGGAGACCATAATGGTTCATTTCAGGCATATGAGCCGTCATCAGCCAGTCATACCCAATCCCTTATGTGGACCAGCTAGGATTCGAACCCGCGACGATTGGTTAGTGAGTCGAATGCTCTACCATTGAGCCACGGGCCCGTTGTTTTGATGGTTGCGATCGGGAATATGATGGTAGTGTGTGTCTCACCAATCTGCTTAGTAAACATGTATGTTCAGTTGTGCCCTGGAGCTCACTTTAGAGCCCTCACAGGCGGCCTCATAGAGACGTGTAGAATATATTGGCAAAATGGAACCGACAAAGTCAACGTAGACCAGAATCACCATTATTGGCTTACTAGCCGTCATCAGCCAAACATACCAAATCCCAAGTGTGGACCACAAAGGATTCGAACCCGCGACGTTTGGTTATTGAATCGAATGCTCTACCATTCAGCAAGCGGGATATTGTTTTGTTGGTTGCTATCGGGAATATGATGATAGTGTGTGGCACACCGATCTGCTTAAGGAACATGTATGTTCCGTTGTGCCCTGGAGCTCACTTTAGAGCCCTTACAGGCAGTTTTATAGCGCCGTGAATTATATGTTGACAAAGTGTAACCGACAAAGACAAGGGAGACTGGAATGTCCATTTCAGTCATATTAGCCGTCATCAGCCAGTCATACCCAATCCCTAATGTGGACTATCTAGGATTTAAGCCGCGACGTTTGGTAATTGAGTCAAGTGCTCTACCATTGAAACACTGCCCCGTTGTTTTGTTGGTTGTGATCGGGAATATAATGATAGTGTGCGGTTCACCGATCTGCTTAACGAACATGTATGTTCCTTTGTGCCCTGGAGCTCGCTTAAGGGCCTTCGCAGGCGGTTGCATAGTGACGTGAGTCATATGTTGACAAAATGGAACCAACAAAGACAAGGGAGACCGTAATGGCCATTTCAGGCGTATTAGCAGTCAGCAGTCTCTCATTCCGTATCCCATGTTGGATAACCTGGGATTTCAACCGGACCATTGTTAATTTAGTCAATTGCTCTACTTTTTAGCCACGGGCCCTTTCTTTTGTTGGTTGCGATCGGGAATATGATGATAGTGGGCGGCTCACCGATCTTCTTAAGGAACATGTATGATCCGTTGTGCTCTGGAGCTGGCTTTAGAGCCCGCACAGGCGGTCGCACAGTGACGTGTAGTATATATTGAAAAAATGGAACCGACAAAGACAAAAGACCAGAATTACCATTATTGGCTTACTAGCCGTCATCAACCAAACATACAAAATCCCAAGTGTGGACCACATAGTATTAGAAACCGAGACGTTTGGTTATTGAATCGAATGCTCTTCCATTGAGCCACGGGCCCGTTTTTTTGATGGTTGCTATCGGGAATATGATGATAGTGTGCGGCTCACCGATCTGCTTAAGGAACATGTATGTTCCGTTGTGCCCTGGAGCTCACTTTAGAGCCCTTGCATGTGGTTGCATAGCGACGTGAATTATATGTTGACAATGTGTAACCGACAAAGACAAGGGAGACCATAATGTTCATTTCAGGCATATGAGCCGTCATCAGCCAGTCATACCCAATCCCTAATGTGGACCAGCTAGGATTCGAACCCGCGACGATTGGTTATTGAGTCGAATGCTCTACCATTGAGCCACGGGCCCGTTGTTTTGATGGTTGCGATCGGGAATATGATGGTAGTGTGTGTCTCACCAATCTGCTTAGGAAACATGTATGTTCAGTTGTGCCCTGGAGCTCACTTTAGAGCCCTCCCAGGCGGCCTCATAGAGACTTGTAGAATATATTGGCAAAATGGAACCGACAAAGTCAACGTTGACCAGAATCACCATTATTGGCTTACTAGCCGTCATCAGCCAACATACCAAATCCCAAGTGTGGACCACAAAGGATTCGAACCCGCGACGTTTGGTTATTGAATCGAATGCTCTACTATTGAGCAAGGGGGGGCCATTGTTTTGTTGGTTGCTATCGGGAATATGATGATAGTGTGTGGCACACTGATCTGCTTAAGGAACATGTATGTTCCGTTGTGCCCTGGAGGTCACTTTAGAGCCCTTGCAGGCGGTTTCATAGCGCCGTGAATTATATGTTGACAACATGTAACCGACAAAGACAAGGGAGACTGGAATGTCCATTTCAGTCATATTAGCCGTCATCAGCCAGTCATACCCAATCCCTAATGTGGACTATCTAGGATTTAAGCCGCGACGTTTGGTAATTGAGTCAAGTGCTCTACCATTGAAACACTGCCCCGTTGTTTTGTTGGTTGTGATCGGGAATATAATGATAGTGTGCGGTTCACCGATCTGCTTAACGAACATGTATGTTCCTTTGTGCCCTGGAGCTCGCTTAAGGGCCTTCGCAGGCGGTTGCATAGTGACGTGAGTCATATGTTGACAAAATGGAACCAACAAAGACAAGGGAGACCGTAATGGCCATTTCAGGCGTATTAGCAGTCAGCAGTCTCTCATTCGGTATCCCATGTTGGATAACCTGGGATTTCAACCGGACCATTGTTAATTTAGTCAATTGCTCTACTTTTTAGCCACGGGCCCTTTCTTTTGTTGGTTGCGATCGGGAATATGATGATAGTGGGCGGCTCTCCGATCTTCTTAAGGAACATGTATGATCCGTTGTGCTCTGGAGCTGGCTTTAGAGCCCGCACAGGCGGTCGCACAGTGACGTGTAGTATATATTGAAAAAATGGAACCGACAAAGACAAAAAAGACCAGAATTACCATTATTGGCTTACTAGCCGTCATCAACCAAACATACAAAATCCCAAGTGTGGACCACATAGTATTAGAAACCGAGACGTTTGGTTATTGAATCGAATGCTCTTCCATTGAGCCACGGGCCCGTTGTTTTGATGGTTGCTATCGGGAATATGATGATAGTGTGCGGCTCACCGATCTGCTTAAGGAACATGTATGTTCCGTTGTGCCGTGGAGCTTTTTTAAGAGCCCTCGCATGCGGTCATTTTGCAACCTGTAGCATATGTCGACAAAGAGGAACCGACAAAGACAAGGGAGACCGGAATGGCCATTTCAGGCATATTAGCCGTCATCAGCCTGTCATTCCCAATCCCTAATGTGGACAACGTAGTATTCGAACCTTAGACGATTTGGTAATTAAGTCGAATGCTCTACCATTGAGCTACGGGCCCGTTCTTTTGTTGGTTACGATCGGGAATATGATGATAGTGTGCGTCTCACCGATCTTCTTAAGGAACATGTATGTTCCATTGTGCCCCTGGAGCTCATTTTAGAGCCCTCGCAAGCGTTCGCATAACGACATGAAGCATTTGTTGAAAATTGGAACCGACAAAGACAAGGAAGACTGAATGGCCGTTTTAGGCATATTAGCAGTCATCAGTCAGTCATACCAATCCCTAGTTTGGACCAGCAAGGGATTCTAACACGCGACGATTGGTAATTGAGTCGAATGCTCTACCATTGAGCCACGGGCCCGTTCTTTTGTTGGTTGCTATCGGGAATATGATGATAGTGTGCGGCCCACCGATCTGCTTAAGGAACATGTATGTTTCGTTTTGCCCTGGAGCCCATTTTAGAGCACTCGCAGGCGTTTACATTGCGACATGAAGCATATGTGGACAAAGTGGAATCGACAAAGACAAGAAAGACTGGAATGGCCATTTTAGGCATATAAACCGTCATCAGCAAGTCATACCCAATCCCATGTTTGGACAACCTGAGATTCGAAACTGCGACCATTGTTAGTTAAGTCAAACGGCCTTCAATTGAGCCACTGGCCCATTAATTTGTCGGTTGCGATCGGGAATAATGATAATGTGCGGCTCACCAATCTGCCTTAGGAACATGTAAGTTGCGTTGTGCCCTGGAGCTCACCTTAGAGCCCTTGCAGGTGGTCGCATCACAAACCTATAGCATATGCTGTAAAGTGCAACCGGCAAAGAAAAGGGAGACACGTATGGCAATTTCTTTGCTAACAATCTATCATCAGCCATTCATACCCAATCCGAATTTTGGACCACAGGGAATTCGAACCCACGTCCATTGGTCATTCAGTCGACAGACAACCATTGAGCAACATGCCCGTTGTTTTGATGGTTGCTATCGGGAATATGATGATAGTGTGCGGCTCACCGATCTGCTTAAGGAACATATATATTTGCTATGTGCCCACGAGCTTTCTTATGAGCCCTCGAAGGCGGTCGCATATCGATGTGTAGCATTCGTTGACAAAAGTGGAACTGACAAAGAAAAGGGAGACATTTATGGCCATTTCTTGCAAACTAGCCTTTATCAGCCAGTAATACCCAATCCCATATTAGATCACCTGGGATTCGAACCCGCAGCCTTCGGAACTTGAGTCGAAACGGTCTAATATTGAGCCACGGAACTATTGTTTTCTCGGTTGCATTCGGGAATATGATGATAGTGTGAGTCTCACAGAACTGCTTTAGGAAAATTTATGTTCCGTTTTGCATTGGAGCTCACCTTAGAGCCCTTGCAGGCTGTCGCATAGGGACGTGTAGCATATGTATACAAAGTGCAACCGACAAAGCAAACGGAGACACGAATGGTTATTTCTTTCTATCTAGCCGTCATCAGCCAGCCATACGCAATCCGAAGTGTGGACCACATAAGATTCGAACCTTCGATCTTTGGTTATTGAGGCTTACGGTCTGCGCTTGAGCCAATGGCCCGTTTTTATGTCGGTTGCGATCGGGAATATGATGATAGTGTGCGGCTCACTGATTTGCTATAGGAACATGCATGTTGTGTTGTGCACTGCAGCTCACTTTAGAGCCCTTCCAGGTGGTCGCATCGCGACGTGTAGCATATGTTGACAAAGTCGAACCGACAAACACAAGGGAGAGCGTATTGGCCCTTTCTGGCTTATAAACCGTCATCAGCCAGTCATACCAAATCCCAAATGTGGACCACCTAAGATTTGAACAAGCATTCTTTGGTAATTTAGTCAAACGGTCTTCCATTGAGCCACGGGCCCGTTCTTTTGTTGGTTGCGATCGGGAATATGATAATAGTGTGCGGCTCACTGATCTTCTTAAGGAACATGTATGTTCCGTTGTGCTCTGGAGCTCGCTTTAGAGCCCTCACAGGCGGTCGCATAGTGACGTGTCGCATATATTGAAAAAATGGAACCCACAACGACAAAGAAGACCAGAATTCCCATTATTGGCTTACCATCTGTCATCAGCCAAACATACCAAATCCCAAATGTGGACCACCTAAGATTTGAACAAGCATTCTTTGGTAATTTAGTCAAACGGTCTACCATTGAGCCACGGCCCCGTTGTTTTGTTGGTTGTGATCGGGAATATAATGATAGTGTGCGGTTCACCGATCTGCTTAACGAACATGTATGTTCCGTTTGTGCCCTGGAGCTCGCTTTAGAGCCCTCGCATGCGGTTGCATAGTGACGTGAGTCATATGTTGACAAAATGGAACCAACAAAGACAAGGGAGTCCGAATGGCCATTTCAGGCATATTAGCCGTCATCAGTCTCTCATTCCCGTATCCCCTATGTTGGACAATCTGGGATTTCGAAACCCTAGACCATTGTTAATTTAG
The DNA here is from genome assembly GCA_017591395.1 of Schistocephalus solidus. NCBI lineage: Eukaryota > Metazoa > Platyhelminthes > Cestoda > Diphyllobothriidea > Diphyllobothriidae > Schistocephalus > Schistocephalus solidus. Next base: position 15,341 of record WEDG01001461.1, read on the forward strand.
TCAATTGCTCTACTATTTAGCCACGGGCCCTTTCTTTTGTTGGTTGCGATCGGGAATATGATGATAGTGGGCGGCTCACCGATCTGCTTAAAGGAACATGTATGTTCCGTTTGTGCTCCTGGAGCTCGCTTTAGAGCCCGCACAGGCGGTCGCACAGTGACGTGTAGTATATATTGGAAAAATGGAACCGAAAAAGATAAAGAAGACCAGAATTACCATTATTGGCTTACTAGCCGTCATCAACCAAACATACCCAAAATCCCAAGTGTGGACCACATAGGATTCGAACCCGCGACGTTTGGTTATTGAATCAAATGCTCTACCATTGAGCCATGGGCCCGTTGTTTTGATGGTTGCTATCGGGAATATGATGATAGTGTGCGGCTCACCGATCTGCTTAAGGAACATGTATGTTCCGTTGTGCCCTGGAGCTCACTTTAGAGCCCTTGCATGCGGTTGCATAGCGACGTGAATTATATGTTGACAATGTGTAACCGACAAAGACAAGGGAGACCATAATGTTTATTTCAGGCATATGAGCCGTCATCAGCCAGTCATACCCAATCCCTAATGTGGACTAGCTAGGATTCGAACCCACGACGATTGGTTATTGAGTCGAACGCTCTACCATTGAGCCACGGGACCGTTGTTTTGATGGTTGCAATCGGAAATATGATGGTAGTGTGTGTCTCACCAATCTGCTTAGGAAACATGTATGTTCAGTTGTGCCCTGGAGCTCACTTTAGAGCCCTCACAGGCGGCCTCATAGAGACTTGTAGAATATATTGGCAAAATGGAACCGACAAAGTCAACGTTGACCAGAATCACCATTATTGGCTTACTAGCCGTCATCAGCCAAACATACCAAATCCCAAGTGTGGACAACATAGGATTCGAACCCGCGACGTTTGGTTATTGAATCGAATGCTCTACTATTGGGCAAGGGGGCCATTGTTTTGTTGGTTGCTATTGGGAATATGATGATAGTGTGTGGCACACCGATCTGCTAAAGGAACATGTATGTTCCGTTGTGCCCTGGAGCTCACTTTAGATCCCTTACAGGCGGTTTCATAGCGCCGTGAATTATATGTTGAAAAAGTGTACCCAACAAAGACAAGGGAGACTGGAATGTCCATTTCAGTCATATTAGCCGTCATCAGCCAGTCATACCCAATCCCTAATGTGGACTAGCTAGGATTTGAACCCGCGACGTTTGGTAATTGAGTCAAATGCTCTAACATTGAAACACGGCCCCGTTGTTTTTGTTGGTTGTGATTCGGGAATATAATGATAGTGTGCGGTTCACCGATCTGCTTAACGAGCATGTATGTTCCATTGTGCCCTGGAGCTCGCTTAAGGGCCTTCGCAGGCGGTTGCATAGTGACATGAATCATATGTTGACAACATGGAACCGACAAAGACAAGGGAGTCCCTAATGGCCATTACAGGCATATTAGCAGTCATCAGTCTCTTATTCCGTATCCCATGTTGGATAACCTGGGATTTCAACCGGACCATTGTTTATTTAGTCGAATGCTCTACCATTTAGCAACGGGTCCGTTCTTTTGTTGGTTGCGATCGGGAATATGGTGATAGTGTGCGTCTCACCGATCTTCTTAAGGAACATGTATGTTTCGTTGTGCCCTGGAGCCCATTTTAGAGCCCTCGCAGGCGTTCACATAACGACATGAAGCATATGTTGAAAAATTGTAATCGACAAAGACAAGGAAGACTGGAATGGCCGTTTTAGGCATATAAGCCGTCATCAGCAAGTCATACCCAATCCCATGTTTGGACAACCTGAGATTCGAAACTGCGACGATTGGTAATTGAGTCGAATGCTTCTACCATTGAGCCACGGGCCCGTTAATTTGTCGGTTGCGATCGGGAATAATGATGATAGTGTGCGGCTCACCAATCTGCCTTAGGAACATGTATGTTGCGTTGTGCCCTGGAGCTCACCTTTAGAGCCCTTGCAGGCTGGTCGCATCAGCAGACCTATAGCATATGTTGACAAAATGCAACCGACAAAAGACAAAGGAGACCACGTAATAGCATTCATTGGCTATACTAGCCGTCATCAGCCAATCATACCCAATCCCAAATTTTGTGGACCACAGGAATTCGAACCCGCGACGATTGGTTATTGAGTCGAATGCTCTACCATTGAGCAACATGCCCGTTGTTTTGATGGTTGCTATCGGGAATATGATGATAGTGTGCGGCTCACCGATCTGCTTAAGGAACATGTATGTTCCGTTGTGCCCTGGAGCTCACTTTAGAGCCCTTGCAGGCGGTTGCATATCGACGTGAATTATATGTTGACAATGTGTAACCGACAAAGACAAGGGAGACCATAATGTTCATTTTAGGCATATGAGCCGTCATCAGCCAGTCATACCCAATCCCTAATGTGGACCAGCTAGGATTCGAACCCGCGACGATTGGTTATTGAGTCGAATGCTCTACCATTGAGCCACGGGCCCGTTGTTTTGATGGTTGCGATCGGGAATATGATGGTAGTGTGGGTCTCACCGATCTGCTTAGGAAACATGTATGTTCCGTTGTGCCCTGGAGCTCACTTTAGAGCCCTCCCAGGCGGCCTCATAGAGACTTGTAGAATATATGTTGAAAAAGTGGAACCGACAAAGTCAACGCGACCAGAATCACCATTATTGGCTTACTAGCCGTCATCAGCCAAACATACCAAATCCCGAAGTGTGGACCAGCTAAAGGATTCCGAACCCGCGACGTTTGGTTATTGAATCGAAATGCTCTAACATTGAAACACGGGGGCCCGTTGTTTTGTTGGTTGCTATCGGGGAATATAATGATAGTGTGCGGCTCACCGATCTGCTTAAGGAACATGTATGTTCCGTTTGTGCCCTGGAGCTCACTTTAGAGCCCTTACAGGCAGTTTGCATAGCGCCGTGAATTATATGTTGACAAAAAGTGTAACCGACAAAGACAAAGGGGAGACTGGAATGTCCATTTCAGGCATATTAGCAGTCATCAGTCATCATACCCAATCCCTAATGTGTGGACTATCTAGGATTTAAGCCGCGACGTTTGGTAATTGAGTCGAATGCTCTACCATTTGAAACACTGCCCCGTTGTTTTGTTGGTTGTGATCGGGAATATAATGATAGTGTGCGTCTCACCGATCTGCTTAAGGAACATGTATGTTTCCGTTTGTGCCCTGGAGCTCCATTTTAGAGCCCTCGCAGGCGTTGCATAGCGACATGAAGCATATGTGGACAAAGTGGAATCGACAAAGACAAGAAAGACTGGAATGGCCATTTGTAGGCATATAAACCGTCATCAGCCTGTCATTCCCAATCCCATGTGTGGACAACCTGAGATTCGAAACTGCGACCATTGTTAGTTAAGTCAAACGGCCTTCAATTGAGCCACTGGCCCGTTAATTTGTCGGTTGCGATCGGGAATAATGATAATGTGCGGCTCACCAATCTGCCTTAGGAACATGTAAGTTGCGTTGTGCCCTGGAGCTCACCTTAGAGCCCTTGCAGGTGGTCGCATCAAAACCTATAGCATATGCTGTAAAGTGCAACCGGCAAAGAAAAGGGAGACACGTATGGCAATTTCTTGCTAACAATCTATCATCAGCCATTCATACCCAATCCGAATTTTGGACCACAGGGAATTCGAACCCACGTCCATTGGTCATTCAGTCGACAGACAACCATTGAGCAACATGCCCGTTGTTTTGTCAGTTGCATTTGGGAATATGATGATAGTGTGCGGCTCACCGATCTGCTTAAGTAACATATATATTGCTATGTGCCCACGAGCTTTCTTATGAGCCCTCGAAGGCGGTCGCATATCGATGTGTAGCATTCGTTGACAAAGTGGAACTGACAAAGAAAAGGGAGACATTTATGGCCATTTCTTGCAAACTAGCCTTTATCAGCCAGTAATACCAATCCCATATTAGATCACCTGGGATTCGAACCCGCAGCCTTCGGAACTTGAGTCGAAACGGTCTAATATTGAGCCACGGAACTATTTTTTTCTCGGTTGCAATCGGGAATATGATGATAGTGTGAGTCTCACAGAACTGCTTTAGGAAAATTTATGTTCCGTTTTGCATTGGAGCTCACCTTAGAGCCCTTGCAGGCTGTCGTATAGGGACGTGTAGCATATGTATACAAAGTGCAACCGACAAAGCAAACGGAGACACGAATGGTTATTTCTTTCTATCTAGCCGTCATCAGCCAGCCATACGCAATCCGAAGTGTGGACCACATAAGATTCGAACCTTCGATCTTTGGTTATTGAGGCTTACGGTCTGCGCTTGAGCCAATGGCCCGTTTTTATGTCGGTTGCGATCGGGAAGATGATGAAAGTGTGCGGCTCACTGATTTGCTATAGGAACATGCATGTTGCGTTGTGCTCTAGAGCTCGCTTTAGAGCCCTTCCAGAGTCGGTCGCATCGCGACGTGTATCATATGTGAAACAAAGTGGAACCGACAAACACAAGGGAGACCGTATTGGCCATTTCTAGGCTATAAGCCGTCATCAGTCAAATCATTCCATATCCCAAGTGTGGATCACCTAGGGATTTGAACCCGGACCATTGTTTGGTATTGAGTCAAAATCTTGCTCTGCCATTGAGCCACGGGCCCGTTCTTTTGTTGGTTGCGATCGGGAATATGATGATAGTGTGCGGCTCACCGATCTTCTTAAGGAACATGTATGTTCCGTTGTGCTCTGAGCTCGCTTTAGAGCCCTCACAGGCGGTCGCATAGTGACGTGTAGTATATATTGAAAAAATGGAACCGACAAAGACAAAGAAGACCAGAATTACCATTATTGGCTTACTAGCCGTCATCAGCCAAACATACCAAATCCCAAGTGTGGACCACATAGGATTAGAACCCGCGACGTTTGGTAATTTGAGTCAGAATGCTCTACCATTGAGCCACGGGCCCGTTCTTTTGTTGGTTGCTGATCGGGAATATGATGATAGTGTGTGGGTGACTGATCTGCTTAAGGAACATGTATGTTCCTTTGTGCCCTGGAGCTCGCTTTAAGGGCCTTCGCATGCGGTTGCATAGTGACGTGAGTCATATGTTGACAAAATGGAACCAACAAAGACAAGGGAGTCCGTAATGGCCATTTCAGGCATATTAGCAGTCATCAGTCTCTCATTCCGTATCCCATGTTGGATAATCGAGGATTTCAACCGGACCATTGTTAATTTAGTCAATTGCTCTACTATTTAGCCACGGGCCCTTTCTTTTGTTGGTTGCGATCAGGAATATGATGATAGTGGGCGGCTCACCGATCTTCTAAAGGAACATGTATGTTCCGTTTTGCTCTGGAGCTCGCTTTAGAGCTCGCACAGGCGGTCGCACAGTGACGTGTAGTATATATTGAAAAAATGGAACCGACAAAAGACAAAGAAGACCAGAATTACCATTATTGGCTTACTAGCCGTCATCAACCAAACATACCAAATCCCAAGTGTGGACCACATAGTATTAGAACCCGCGACGTTTGGTTATTGAATCGAATGCTCTTCCATTGAGCCACGGGCCCGTTGTTTTGATGGTTGCTATCGGGAATATGATGATAGTGTGCGGCTCACCGATCTGCTTAAGGAACATGTATGTTCCGTTGTGCCCTGGAGCTCACTTTAGAGCCCTTGCATGCGGTTGCATAGCGACGTGAATTATATGTTGACAAATGTGTAACCGACAAAGACAAGGGAGACCATAATGTTCATTTCAGGCATATGAGCCGTCATCAGCCAGTCATACCCAATCCCTAATGTGGACCAGCTAGGATTCGAACCCGCGACGATTGGTTATTGAGTCGAAATGCTCTACCATTGAGCCACGGGCCCGTTGTTTTGATGGTTGCGATCGGGAATATGATGGTAGTGTGTGTCTCACCGATCTGCTTAGGAAACATGTATGTTCAGTTGTGCCCTGGAGCTCACTTTAGAGCCCTCACAGGCGGCCTCATAGAGACTTGTAGAATATATTGGCAAAATGGAACCGACAAAGTCAACGTTGACCAGAATCACCATTATTGGCTTACTAGCCGTCATCAGCCAAACATACCAAATCCCAAGTGTGGACCACATAGGATTCGAACCCGCGACGTTTAATTATTGAATCGAATGCTCTACTATTGAGCAAGGGGGCCATTGTTTTGTTGGTTGCTATTGGGAATATGATGATAGTGTGTGGCACACCGATCTGCTAAAGGAACATGTATGTTCCGTTGTGCCCTGGAGCTCACTTTAGATCCCTTACAGGCGGTTTCATAGCGCCGTGAATTATATGTTGAAAAAGTGTACCCGACAAAGACATGGGAGACTGGAATGTCCATTTCATTCATATTAGCCGTCATCAGCCAGTCATACCCAATCCCTAATGTGGACAAGCTAGGAATCGAACCCGCGACGTTTGGTAATTGAGTCAAATGCTCTAACATTGTAACACGGCCCCGTTGTTTTGTTGGTTGCGTTCGGGAATATAATGATAGTGTGCGGCTCACCGATCTGCTTAAGGAACATGTATGTTCCTTTGTGCCCTGAAGCTCGCTTAAGTGCCTACGCAAGCGGTTGCATAGTGACGTGAATCATATGTTGACAACATGGAACCGACAAAGACAAGGGAGTCCCTAATGGCCATTACAGGCATATTAGCAGTCATCAGTCTCTTATTCCGTATCCCATGTTGGAAAACCTGCGATTTCAACTGGACCATTGTTTATTTAGTCGAATGCTCTACCATTTAGCCACGGGTCCGTTCTTTTGTTGGTTGCGATCGGGAATATGATGATAGTGTGCGTCTCACCGATCTTCTTAAGGAACATGTATGTTTCGTTTTGCCCTGGAGCCCATTTTAGAGCCCTCGCAGGCGTTCACATAACGACATGAAGCGTATGTTGAAAATTTGTAATCAACAAAGACAAGAAAGACTGGAATGGCCGTTTTAGGCATATTAGCCGTCATCAGCAAGTCATACCCAATCCCTAGTGTGGACCAGCAAGGATTCGAACACGCGACGATTGGTAATTGAGTCGAATGCTCTACCATTGAGCCACGGGCCCGTTCTTTTGTTGGTTGCTATCGGGAATATGATGATAGTGTGCGGCTCACCGATCTGCTTAAGGAACATGTATGTTCCGTTGTGCCCGGGCTCAC
>WEDG01001462.1:0-16943 GCA_017591395.1 Schistocephalus solidus
GCCGTCATCAGTCTCTCATTCCGTATTCCACGTGTGGATAACCTGGATTTGAACCGGACCATTGTTAATTTAGTCAAATGCTCTACTATTTAGCCACGGGCCCGTTCTTTTGTTGTTTGCAATCAGGAATATAATGATAGTGTGCGGCTCACCGATATTCTTAAGGAACCTGTATGTTCCGTTGTGCTCTGGAGCTCGCGTTAGAGCGCTCACAGGCAGTTGCATAGTGACGTGTAGTATATACGGAAAGCATGGAACCGAGAAAGACAAAGGAGACCATAATGTTCATTTCTGGCATATGAGCCATCATCAGCCAGTCATTCCCAATCCCTAATGTGGAGCAGCTAGGATTCGAACCCGCGACGATTGGTTATTGAGTCGAATGCTCTACAATTGAGAAAGGAGTCCGTTGTTTTGTTGGTTGCTATCGGGAATATGATGGTAGTGTGTGTCTCACCAATCTGCTAAAGAAACATGCATGTTCAGTTGTTCCCTGGAGCTTGCTTAAGAGCCCTCACAGGTGGCCTCATAGAGACGTGTCGAATATTTTGGCAAAATGGAACCGACAAAGTCAACGTCGATCAGAATCACCATTATTGGCTTACTAGCCGTCATCAGCCAAACATACCAAATCCCAGGTGTGGACCCCATAGGATTCGAACCCGTGACGTTTGGTAACTGAGTCAAATGCTCTACCATTGAAACACGGCCCTGTTGTTTTTTTGGTTGCTATCGGGAATATAATGATAGTGTGCGGTTCACCGATCTGCTTAAGGAACATGTATGTTCCTTTGTGCCTCGGAGCTCACTTAAGAGCCTTCGCAGGCAGTTGCATAGCGACGTGAATCATATGTTGACAAAGTGAAGCCGACAAACACAAGGGAGACCTTAATGGCCATTTCAGGCATATTAGCCGTCATCAGTCTCTCATTCCGTATTCCATGTGTTGATAACCTTGGATTTGAACCGGACTATTGTTTATTTAGTCAAATGCTCTACGATTTAGCCACGGGCCCGTTCTTTTGTTGGTTGTGATTGGGAATATAATGATAGTGTCGGCTCACCGATATTCTTAAGGAACATGTTTGTTCCGTTGTGCTCTTGAGCTCGCGTTAGAGCGCTCACAGGCGGTTGCATAGTGACGTGTAGTATAAATTGAAAAAATGGAACCGACAAAGTCAACGTAGACCAGAATCACCATTATTGGCTTTCTAGCCGTCATCCGGCAAACATACTAAATCCCAAGTGTGGACAACATAGGATTAGAACCCGCAACGTTTGGTTATTGAATCGAATGCACTACGATTGAGCCACGGGCCCGTTGTTTTGATTGTTGCTATCGGGAATATGATGATAATGTGCGGCTCACCGATCTGCTTAAGGAACATGTATGTTCCTTTGTGCCTTGGAGCTCGCTTTAGAGCCTTCGCAGGCGGTTGCATAGTGACATGAATCATATGTTGACAAAGTGGAACCGACAAACACAAGGGAGACCTTAATGGCCATTTCAGGCATATAAGCCGTCATCAGTCTCTCATTCCATATTCCATGTGTGGATAACCTTGAGATTTGAACCGGACCATTGTTTATTTAGTCGAATGCTCTACTATTTAGCCACGGGCCCGTTCTTTTGTTGTTTGCGATCGGGAATATAATGATAGTGTGCGGCTCACCGATATTCTTAAGGAACCTGTATGTTCCGTTGTGCTCTGGAGCTCGCGTTAGAGCACTCACAGGCGGTTGCATAGTGACGTGTAGTATATACGGAAAACATGGAACCGAGAAAGACAAAGGAGACCAAAATGGTCATTTCTGACATATGAGCCATCATCAGCCAGTCATTCCCAATCCCTAATTGGACCAGCTAGGATTCAAACCCGCGACGATTGGTTATTGAGTCAAATGCTCTACAATTGAGAAAGGAATCCGTTGTTTTGTTGGTTGCTATCGGGAATATGATGGTAGTGTGTGTCTCACCAATCTGCTAAAGAAACATGTATGTTCAGTTGTTCCCTGGAGCTCGCTTTAGAGTCCTCACAGGTGGCCTCATAGAGACGTGAATTATATGTTGACAAAGTGTAACCGACAAAGACAAGGAAGACCATAATGGTCATTTCAGGCATATTAGCAGTCATCAGTCTCTTATTCCGTACCCCTTTTGGAAAACCTGGGATTTCAACCGGACCATTGTTTATTTAGTCAATTGCTCTACTTTTTAGCCACGGGCCCTTTCTTTTGTTGGTTGCTATCGGGAATATGATGATAGTGTGTGTCTCACCGATCTGCTAAGGAAACATGTATGTTCCAGTTGTGCCCTGGAGCTCACTTTAGAGCCCTCACAGGCGGCCTCATAGAGACGTGAAGAATATATTGAAAAAATGGAACCGACAAAGTCAAACGATGACCAGAATCAGCATTATTGAGCACTAGCCGTCATCAGCCAAACATACCAAATCCCAAGTGTGGACCACATAGGATTAGAACCCGCGAAGTTTGGTTATTGAATCGAATGCTCTACCATTGAGCCACAGTCATGTTGTTTTGATGTTATTATCGGGAATATGATGATAGTGTGTGGGTGACCGATCTGCTTAAGGAACATGTATGTTCCGTTGTGCCCTGGAGCTCACTTTAGAGCCCTTGCAGGCGGTTTCATAGCGACGTGAATTATATTTTGACAAAGTGGAACTCATAAAGACAAAGAAGACAATAATGGTCATTTCAGGCATATGAGCCGCCATCAGCGGTCATACCCAATACCTAATGTGGACCAGCAAGGATTTGAACGCGGGACGATTGGTTATTGAGTCAAATGCTCTACCATTGAGCAACGGGCCCGTCGTTTTGTTGGTTTTGATCGGGAATATGATAATAGTGTGTGTCTCACCGATCTGCTTAAGAAAAATGTATGTTCAGTTGTGCCCTGGACCTCGCTTTAGAGCCCTCAAAGGCGGTCTCATAGAGACGTGTAATATATATTGGCAAAATAGAACCAACAAAGTCAACGTAGACCAGAATCACCATTATTGGCTTACTAGCTGTTATCAGCCAAACATACCAAATCCAAAGTGTGGACCACATAGGATTCAAACCCGCGACGTTTGGTTATTAAATCGAATGCTCTACCATTGAGCCACGGGCCCGTTCTTTTGTTGTTTGCGATCGGGAATATGATGATAGTGTGCGGCTCACTGATATTCTTAAAGAACATGTTTGTTCCGTTATGTCCTGGAGCTCACTTTAGAGCCCTTGCAGGCGGTTGCATAGCGACGTGAATTCTTTGTTGACAAAGTGGAACCCATAAAGACGAAGGAGGCCATAATGGTCATTTCTGGCATATGAGCCATCATCAGCCAGTCATAACCAATCCCTTATGTGGACCAGCTAGGATTCGAACCCGCAACGATTTGTTATTTAGTCGAATGCTCCACCATTGAGCTACGGGTTCGTCGTTTTGTTGGTTGCGATCAGGATTATGATGGTAGTGTGTGTCTCACCAATTTGCTTAAGAAACATGTATGTTCCGTTGTGCTCTGGAGCTCGCGTTAGAGCGCTCACAAGCGGTTGCATAGTGACGTGTAGTATATATTGAAAAAATGGAACCAACAAAGTCAAAGAAAACCAGAATAACCATTATTGGCTTATTAGCCATTATCAGCCAAACATACCAAATCCCAAGTGTGGACCACATAGGATTCGAACCCGCGACGTTTGGTAATTTAATCGAATGCTCTACCATTGAGCCACGGGCCCGTTGTTTTGTTAGTTGCGATCGGGAATATAATGATAGTGTGCGGTTCACCGATCTGCTTAAGGAACATGTATGTTCCTTTGTGCCTTGGAGCTCGCTTTAGAGCCTTCGCAGGCGGTTGCATAGCGACATGAATCATATGTTGACAAAGTGGAACCGACAAACACAAGGGAGACCTTAATGGCCATTTTAGGCATATTAGCCGTCATCAGTCTCTCATTCCGTATTCCATGTGTGGATAACCTTGGATTTGAACCGGACCATTGTTTATTTAGTCGAATGCTCTACTATTTAGCCACGGGCCCGTTCTTTTGTTGTTTGCGATCGGGAATATAATGATAGTGTGCGGCTCACCGATATTCTTAAGGAACCTGTATGTTCCGTTGTGCTCTGGAGCTCGCGTTAAAGCACTCACAGGCGGTTGCATAGTGACGTGTAGTATATACGGAAAACATGGAACCGAGAAAGGCACAGGAGACCAAAATGGTCATTTCTGACATATGAGCCATCATCAGCCAGTCATTCCCAATCCCTAATTGGACCAGCTAGGATTCGAACCCGCGACGATTGGTTATTGAGTCAAATGCTCTACAATTGAGAAAGGAATCCGTTGTTTTGTTGGTTGCTATCGGGAATATGATGGTAGTGTGTGTCTCACCAATCTGCTAAAGAAACATGTATGTTCAGTTGTTCCCTGGAGCTCGCTTTAGAGCCCTCACAGGTGGCCTCATAGAGACGTGAATTATATGTTGACAAAGTGTAACCGACAAAGACAAGGAAGACCATAATGGTCATTTCAGGCATATTAGCAGTCATCAGTCTCTTATTCCGTACCCCTTTTGGAAAACCTGGGATTTCAACCGGACCATTGTTTATTTAGTCAATTGCTCTACTATTTAGCCACGGGCCCGTTGTTTTGATAGTTGCTATCGGGAATATGATGATAGTGTGTGTCTCACCGATCTGCTAAGGAAACATGTATGTTCAGTTGTGCCCTGGAGCTCACTTTAGAGCCCTCACAGGCGGCCTCATAGAGACGTGAAGAATATATTGGCAAAATGGAACCGACAAAGTCAACGTTGACCAGAATCAGCATTATTGGCTTACTAGCCGTCATCAGACAAACATACCAAATCCCAAGTCTGGACCACATAGGATTAGAACCCGCGACGTTTGGTTATTATATCGAATGCTCTACCATTAAGAAAAGGGGCCGTTGTTTTGGTGGTTTCTATCGGGAATATGATGATAGTGTGCGGCACACCGATTTGCTTAAGGAACATGTATGTTCCGTTGTGCACTGGAACTCACTTTAGCGCTCTTGCAGGCGGTTGCATAGCGCCGTGAATTATATGTTGACAAAGTGTAACCGACAAAGACAAGGGAGACCATAATTGTCATTTCAGGCTTATGAGCCGTCATCAGCCAGTCATACCCAATCCCTAATATGGACCAGCTAGGATTCGAAGTCGCGACGATTGGTAAATGAGTCGAATGCTCTACCATTGACCAACGGGCCCGTTGTTTAGATGGTTGCTATCGGGAATATGATGATAGTGAGCGGCACACCGATCTGTTTAAGGAATATGTACGTTCCGTTGAGCCCTGGAGCTCAATTTAGAGCCCTTGCATGCGGTTGCATAGCGACGTGAATTATATGTTCAAAATGTGTAGCCGACAAAGACAAGGGAGACCATAATGGTCATTTCAGGCATATGAACCGTCATCAGCCAATCAAACCCAATCCCAAATGTGGACCAGCTAGGATTCGAACCCGCGATGATTGGTTATTGAGTCGAATGCTCTACCATTGAGCCACGGGCCCGTTGTTTTGATGGTTGCGCTCGAGCATATGATGGTATTGTGTGTCGCACCGATCTGCTTAGGAAACATGTATGTTCAGTTGTGCCCTGGAGCTCACTTTAAAGCCCTCACTGGCGGCCTCATAGAGACGTGTAAAATATACTGGCAAAATGGAACCGACAAAGTTTACGTAGACAAGTATCACCATTATTGGCTTACTAGCCGTCATCAGCCAAAAATACCAAATCCCAAGTCTGGACCACATAGGATTATAACCCGCGGCGTTTGGTTATTGAATCGAATGCTCTACCATTGAGAAAAGGGGCCGTTGTTTTGTTGGTTTCCATCGGGAATATGATGATAGTGTGCGGCACACCGATCTGCTTAGGGAACATGTATGTTGCGTTGTGCCCTGGAGCTCACTTTAGAGCCCTTGCAGGTGGTTGCATAGCGCCGTGAATTATATGTTGACAAAGTGTAACCGACAAAGACAAGGGGAACCATAATGGTCATTTCAGGCATATTAGCCATCATCAGCCTGTCATACCCAATCCCTTATGTTGACCAGCTATGATTCGAACCCGTGACGATTAATTATTGAGTCGAATGCTTTAACATTGAGCCACGGGCCCGTTGTTTTGATGGTTGCGATCGGGACTATGATGGTAGTGTGTGTCTCACCGATCTGCTTAGGAAACTTGTATGTTCAGTTGTGCCCTGGAGCTCACTTTAGAGCCCTTGTTTCGGTTGCAAAGCGACGTGAATTATATGTTGACAAAGTGTAAGGGACAAAGAAAAGGGAAAACATAATTGTCATTTCAGGCATATGAGCCCTCATCAGCCTGTCATACCCAATCCCCAATGTGGACCAGCTATGATTCGAACCCGCGACGATTAATTATTGAGTCGAATTCTTTACCATTGAGCCACGTGCCCGTTGTTTTGATGGTTGCGATCGGGACTATGATGGTAGTGTTTGTCTCGACGATCTGCTTAGGAAACATGTATGTTCAGTTGTGCCCTGGAGCTCACTTTAGAGCCCTCACAGGCGGCCTCATAGAGACTTGTAGAATATATTGGCAAAATGGAACCGAAAAAGTCAACGTAGACCAGAATCACCATTATTGGCTTAATAGCCGTCATCAGCCAAACATACCAAATCCCAAGTGTTGACCACATAGGATTAGAACCCAAGACGTTTGATTATTGAATCGAATGCTCTACCATTTAGAAAGGAGCCCGTTGTTTTGTTTGTTGCTGTGGGGAATATGATGATAGTGTGCAGCACACTGATCTGCTTAAGGAACATGTAGGTTCCGTTGTGCCCTGGAGCTCACTTTAGAGCCCTTGCAGGCGGTTGCATAGCGCCGTGAATTATATGTTGATAAAGTGTAACCGATAAAGAAAAAGGGAGACCATAATGGTCATTTCAGGCATATGAGCCGTCATCAGCCATGCATACCCATTCCCTTATATGGACCAGCTAGGATTCGAAATCGCGACGATTGGTAATTGAGTCGAATGCTCTACCATTGTGCCATGGGCCCGTTGTTTTGATGGTTGCTTTCGGGAATATGATGATAGTGTGTGGCACACCGATCTGCTAAATTAACGTGTATGTTCCGTTGTGCCCTGGAGCTCACTTTAGAGCCCTTATTGTTTCGGTTGCAAAGCGACGTGAATTATATGTTGAAAAGGGTAACCGACAAAGACAAAGAGACCATAATTGTCATTTCAGGCATATGAGCCATCATCAGCCTGTCATACCCATTCCCTTATGTGGACCGACTAGGATTCGAACAAACGACTATTGGTTATTGAGTCGAATGCTCTACCATTGAGCCACGGGCCCGTTGTTTTGATGGTTGCGATCGGGAATATGATGGTATTGTGTGTCTCACTGATCTGCTTATGAAACATGTATGTTCAGTTGTGCCCTGGAGCTCACTTTAGAGCCCTCACAGTCGGCCTCATAGAGACGTGTAGAAAATATTGGCAAAATGGAACCGACAAAGTTAACGTAGACCAGAATCAGCATTATTGGCTTACTAGCCGTCATCAGCCAAACATACCAAATCCCAAGTCTGGACCACATAGGATTCGAACCCGCGACGTTTGGTTATTAAATCGAATGCTCTACCATTGAGAAAAGGGGCCGTTGTTTTGTTGGTTGCTTTCGGGAATATGATGATATTGTGCGGCACACCGATCTGCTTAAGGAACATGCATGTTCCGTTGTGCCCTGGAGCTCACTTTAGAGCCCTTGCAGGCGGTTGCATAGTGCCGTGAATTATATGTTGACAAAGTGTAACCGACAAAGAAAAGGGAGAACATATGGGTCATTTCAGGCATATGAGCCATCATCAGCCTGTCATACCCAATCCCCAATGTGGACCAGCTATGATTCGAACCCGCGACGATTAATTATTGAGTCGAGTGCTCTACCATTGAGCCACGGGCCCGTTGTTTTGATGGTTGCGATCAGGACTGTGATGGTAGTGTTTGTCTCACCGATCTGCGTAGGAAACTTGTATGTTCAGTACTGCCCTGGAGCTCACTTTAGAGCCCTTGTTTCGGTTGCAAAGCGACGTGAATTATATGTTGACAAAAAGTATTACCGACAAAGACAAGGGGAAAACATAATTGTCATTTTCAGGCATATGAGCTATCATCAGCCTGTCATACCCAATCCCTAATGTGGACCAGCTATGATTCGAACCCGCGACGATTAATTATTGAGTCGAATGCTTTACCATTGAGCCACGGGCCCGTTGTTTTAATGGTTGCGATTGGGACTATGATGGTAGTGTTTGTCTCACCGATCTGCATAAGGAACATGTATGCTCCGTTGTGCCCTGGAGCTCACTTTAGAGCCCTTGTTTCGGTTGCACAGCGCCGTGAATTATATGTTGACAATGTGTAACCGACAAAGACAAGGGAGACTCTAATGGTCATTTCAGACATATGAGCTGTCATCAGCCAGTCATACCCAATCCCTAATGTGGACCAGCTAGGATTCGAACCCGCGACGATTGTTTATTGAGTCGAATGCTCTACCATTGAGCCACGGGCGCGTTGTTTTGATGTTTGCGATCGGGAATATGATGGTATTGTGTGTCTTACTGATCTGCTTATGAAACATGTATGTTCAGTTGTGCCCTGGAGCTCACTTTAGTGCCCTCACAGGCGGCCTCAAAGAGACTTGAAGAATATATTGGCAAAATGGAACCGACAAAGTCAACGTTGACCAGAATCAGCATTACTGGCTTACTAGCCGTCATCAGCCAAACATACCAAATCCCAAAGCTAGACCACATAGGATTATAACCCGCGATATTTGGTTATTGAATCGAATGCTCTTCCATTGAGAAAAGGGGCCGTTGTTTTGTTGGTTTCTATCAGGAATATGATGATAGTGTGCGGCACACCGATCTGCTTAAGGAACATGCATGTTCCGTTGGGCACTAGAGCTCACGTTAATGCTCTTGCAGGCGGTTGCATAGCGCTGTGAATTATATGTTGACAAAGTGTAACCGACAAAGACAAGGGAGACCATAATGGTCATTTCAGGCATATTAGCAGTCATCAGTCTCTTATTCCGTACCCCTTTTGGAAAACCTGGGATTTCAACCGGACCATTGTTTATTTAGTCAATTGCTCTACTATTTAGCCACGGGCCCGTTGTTTTGATAGTTGCTATCGGGAATATGATGATAGTGTGTGTCTCACCGATCTGCTAAGGAATCATGTATGTTCAGTTGTGCCCTGGAGCTCACTGTAGAGCCCTCACAGGCGGCCTAATAGAGACGTGAAGAATATATTGGCAAAATGGAACCGACAAAGTCAACGTTGACCAGAATCAGCATTATTGGCTTACTAGCCGTCATCAGCCAAACATACCAAATCCCAAGTCTGGACCACATAGGATTAGAACCCGCGACGTTTGGTTATTATATCGAATGCTCTACCATTAAGAAAAGGGGCCATTGTTTTGGTGGTTTCTATCGGGAATATGATGATAGTGTGTGGCACACCGATTTGCTTAAGGAACATGTATGTTCCGTTGTGCACTGGAGCTCACTTTAGCGCTCTTGCAGGCGGTTGCATAGCGCCGTGAATTATATGTTGACAATGTGTAACCGACAAAGACAAGGGAGACCATAATTGTCATTATAGGTTTACAAGCCGTCATCAGCCAGTCATCCCCAATCCCTAATATGGACCAGCTAGGATTCGAAGTCGCGACGATTGGTAAATGAGTCGAATGCTCTACCATTGACCAACGGGCCCGTTGTTTAGATGGTTGCTATCGGGAATATGATGATAGTGAGCGGCACACCGATCTGTTTAAGGAATATGTACGTTCCGTTGCGCCCTGGAGCTCAATTTAGAGCCCTTGCATGCGGTTGCATAGCGACGTGAATTATATGTTCAAAATGTGTAGCCGACAAAGACAAGGGAGACCATAATGGTCATTTCAGGCATATGAACCGTCATCAGCCAATCAAACCCAATCCCAAATGTGGACCAGCTAGGATCCGAACCCGCGACGATTGGTTATTGAGTCGAATGCTCTACCATTGAGCCACGGGCCCGTTGTTTTGATGGTTGCGCTCGAGCATATGATGGTATTGTGTGTCTCACCGATCTGCTTAGGAAACATGTATGTTCAGTTGTGCCCTGGAGCTCACTTTAAAGCCCTCACTGGCGGCCTCATAGAGACGTGTAAAATATATTGGCAAAATGGAACCGACAAAGTTAACGTAGACCAGTATCACCATTATTGGCTTACTAGCCGTTATCAGCCAAAAATACCAAATCCCAAGTCTGGACTACATAGGATTATAACCCGCGGCGTTTGGTTATTGAATCGAATGCTCTACCATTGAGAAAAGGGGCCGTTGTTTTGTTGGTTTCCATCGGGAATATGATGATAGTGTGCGGCACACCGATCTGCTTAGGGAAAATGTATGTTGCGTTGTGCCCTGGAGCTCACTTTAGAGCCCTTGCAGGTGGTTGCATAGCGCCGTGAATTATATGTTGACAAAGTGTAACCGACAAAGACAAGGGAGACCATAATGGTCATTTCAGGCATATTAGCCATCATCAGCCTGTCATACCCAATCCCTTATGTTGACCAGCTATGATTCGAACCCGTGAAGATTAATTATTGAGTCGAATGCTTTAACATTGAGCCACGGGCCCGTTGTTTTGATGGTTGCGATCGGGACTATGATGGTAGTGTGTGTCTCACCGATCTGCTTAGGAAACTTGTATGTTCAGTTGTGCCCTGGAGCTCACTTTAGAGCCCTTGTTTCGGTTGCAAAGCGACGTGAATTATATGTTGACAAAGTGTAAGGGACAAAGAAAAGGGAAAACATAATTGTCATTTCAGGCATATGAGCCCTCATCAGCCTGTCATACCCAATCCCCAATGTGGACCAGCTATGATTCGAACCCGCGACGATTAATTATTGAGTCGAATTCTTTACCATTGAGCCACGGGCCCGTTGTTTTGATGGTTGCGATCGGGACTATGATGGTAGTGTTTGTCTCGACGATCTGCTTAGGAAACATGTATGTTCAGTTGTGCCCTGGAGCTCACTTTAGTGCCCTCACAGGCGGCCTCATAGAGACTTGTAGAATATATTGGCAAAATGGAACCGAAAAAGTCAACGTAGACCAGAATCACCATTATTGGCTTAATAGCCGTCATCAGCCAAACATACCAAATCCCAAGTGTTGACCACATAGGATTAGAACCCAAGACGTTTGATTATTGAATCGAATGCTCTACCATTTAGAAAGGAGCCCGTTGTTTTGTTTGTTGCTGTGGGGAATATGATGATAGTGTGCAGCACAATGATCTGCTTAAGGAACATGTAGGTTCCGTTGTGCCCTGGAGCTCACTTTAGAGCCCTTGCAGGCGGTTGCATAGCGCCGTGAATTATATGTTGATAAAGTGTAACCGATAAAGAAAAGGGAGACCATAATGGTCATTTCAGGCATATGAGCCGTCATCAGCCATGCATACCCATTCCCTTATATGGACCAGCTAGGATTCGAAATCGCGACGATTGGTAATTGAGTCGAATGCTCTACCATTGTGCCATGGGCCCGTTGTTTTGATGGTTGCTTTCGGGAATATGATGATAGTGTGTGGCACACCGATCTGCTAAATTAACGTGTATGTTCCGTTGTGCCCTGGAGCTCACTTTAGAGCCCTTGTTTCGGTTGCAAAGCGACGTGAATTATATGTTGAAAAGGGTAACCGACAAAGACAAGAGAGACCATAATTGTCATTTCAGGCATATGAGCCATCATCAGCCTGTCATACCCATTCCCTTATGTGGACCGACTAGGATTCGAACAAACGACTATTGGTTATTGAGTCGAATGCTCTACCATTGAGCCACGGGCCCGTTGTTTTGATGGTTGCGATCGGGAATATGATGGTATTGTGTGTCTCACTGATCTGCTTATGAAACATGTATGTTCAGTTGTGCCCTGGAGCTCACTTTAGAGCCCTCACAGTCGGCCTCATAGAGACGTGTAGAAAATATTGGCAAAATGGAACCGACAAAGTTAACGTAGACCAGTATCACCATTATTGGCTTACTAGCCGTCATCAGCCATACATACCAAATCCCAAGTTTGGACCACATAGGATTCGAACCCGCGACGTTTGGTTATTAAATCGAATGCTCTACCATTGAGAAAAGGGGCCGTTGTTTTGTTGGTTGCTTTCGGGAATATGATGATAGTGTGCGGCACACCGATCTGCTTAAGAAACATGCATGTTCCGTTGTGCCCTGGAGCTCACTTTAGAGCCCTTGCAGGCGGTTGCATGGTGCCGTGAATTATATGTTGACAAAGTGTAACCGACAAAGAAAAGGGAGAACATATGGGTCATTTCAGGCATATGAGCCATCATCAGCCTGTCATACCCAATCCCCAATGTGGACCAGCTATGATTCGAACCCGCGACGATTAATTATTGAGTCGAGTGCTTTACCATTGAGCCACGGGCCCGTTGTTTTGATGGTTGCGATCAGGACTATGATGGTAGTGTTTATCTCACCGATCTGCGTAGGAAACTTGTATGTTCAGTACTGCCCTGGAGCTCACTTTAGAGCCCTTGTTTCGGTTGCAAAGCGACGTGAATTATATGTTGACAAAGTATTACCGACAAAGACAAGGGAAAACATAATTGTCATTTCAGGCATATGAGCTATCATCAGCCTGTCATACCCAATCCCTAATGTGGACCAGCTATGATTCGAACCCGCGACGATAAATTATTGAGTCGAATGCTTTACCATTGAGCCACGGGCCCGTTGTTTTAATGGTTGCGATTGGGACTATGATGGTAGTGTTTGTCTCACCGATCTGCATAAGGAACATGTATGCTCCGTTGTGCCCTGGAGCTCACTTTAGAGCCCTTGTTTCGGTTGCACAGCGCCGTGAATTATATGTTGACAATGTGTAACCGACAAAGACAAGGGAGACTCTAATGGTCATTTCAGACATATGAGCCGTCATCAGCCAGTCATACCCAATCCCTAATGTGGACCAGCTAGGATTCGAACCCGCGACGATTGTTTATTGAGTCGAATGCTCTACCATTGAGCCACGGGCGCGTTGTTTTGATGTTTGCGATCGGGAATATGATGGTATTGTGTGTCTTACTGATCTGCTTATGAAACATGTATGATCAGTTGTGCCCTGGAGCTCACTTTAGTGCCCTCACAGGCGGCCTCAAAGAGACTTGAAGATTATATTGGCAAAATGGAACCGACAAAGTCAACGTTGACCAGAATCAGCATTACTGGCTTACTAGCCGTCATCAGCCAAACATACCAAATCCCAAAGCTAGACCACATAGGATTATAACCCGCGATATTTGGTTATTGAATCGAATGCTCTTCCATTGAGAAAAGGGGCCGTTGTTTTGTTGGTTTCTATCAGGAATATGATGATAGTGTGCGGCACACCGATCTGCTTAAGGAACATGCATGTTCCGTTGGGCACTAGAGCTCACGTTAGAGCTCTTGCAGGCGGTTGCATAGCGCTGTGAATTATATGTTGACAAAGTGTAACCGACAAAGACAAGGGAGACCATAATTGTCATTTCAGGCTTATGAGCCGTCATCAGCCAGTCATACCCAATCCCTAATATGGACCAGCTAGGATTCGAAATCGCGACGATTAATTATTGAGTCGAATGCTTTACCATTGAGCCACGGGCCCGTTGTTTTGATGGTTGCGATCAGGACTATGATGGTAGTGTGTGTCTCACCGATCTGCTTAGGAAACTTGTATGTTCATTTGTGCCCTGGAGCTCACTTTAGAGCCCTTGTTTAAGTTGCAAAGTGACGTGAATTATATGTTGACAAAGTGTAAGGGACAAAGACAAGGGAAAACGTAATTGTAATTTCAGGCATATGAGCTATCATCAACCTGTCATACCCAATCCCTAATGTGGACCAGCTATGATTCGAACCCGTGACGATTAATTATTGAGTCGAATGCTTTACCATTGAGCCACTGGCCCGTTGTTTTGATGGTTGCGATCGGGACTATGATGAAAGTGTGCGGCACACCGATCTGCTTAAGGAACGTGTATGTTCCGTTGTGCACTGGAGCTCACTTTAGAGCCCTTGTTTCGGTTGCAAAACGACGTGAATTATATGTTGACAAAGTGTAACCGACAAAGACAAGGAAGTCCATAATGGTCATTTCAGGCATATGAGCCATCATCAGCCTGTCAAACCCAATCCCGTAAGTGGACCAGCTATGATTCGAACCCGTGACGATTAATTATTGAGTCGAATGCTTTACCATTGAGCCACGGGCCCGTTGTTTTGATGGTTGCGATCGGGACTATGATGAAAGTGTGCGGCACACCGATCTGCTTAAGGAACGTGTATGTTCCGTTGTGCCCTGGAGCTTACTTTAGAGCCCTTGTTTCGGTTGCAAAGCGACGTGAATTATATGTTGAAAAGTGTAACCGACAAAGACAAGAGAGACCATAATTGTCATTTCAGGCATATGATCCATCATCAGCCTGTCATACCCAATCACTTATGCGGACCTGCTAGGATTCGAACCCACGACTATTGGTTATTGAGTCGAATGCTCTACCATTGAGCCACGGGCCCGTTGTTTTGATGGTTGAGATCGGGAATATGATGGTATTGTGTGTCTCACTGATCTGCTTATGAAACATGTATGTTCAGTTGTGCCCTGGAGCTCACTTTAGAGTCCTCACAGTCTGCCTCATAGAGACTTGTAGAATATATTGGCAAAATGGAACCGACAAAGTCAACGTAGACCTGAATCACCATTATTGGCTTACTAGCCGTCATCAGCCATACATACCAAATCCCAAGTTTTGACCACATAGGATTTGAACCCGCAACGTTTGGTTATTGAATCGAATGCTCTACCATTGAGAAAGAAGCCCGTTATTTTGTTGGTTGCTATGGAGAATATGATGATAGTGTGCGGCACACTGATCTGCTTAAGGAACATGTATGCTCCGTTGTGCCCTGGAGCTCACTTTAGAGGCCTTGTTTCGGTTGCATAGCGCCTTGAATTATATGTTGACAATGTGTAACCGACAAAGACAAGGGAGTCCATAATGGTCATTTCAGGCATATGAGCCGTCATCAGCCACTCATACCCAATCCCTTATGTGGACCAGCTAGGATTCGAACCCGCGACGATTGGTTAGTGAGTCGAATGCTCTACCATTGAGCCACGGGCCCGTTGTTTTGATGGTTGCGATCGGGAATATGATGGTATTGTGTGTCTCACTGATCTGCTTATGAAACATGTATGTTCAGTTGTGCTCTGGAGCTCACTTTAGAGTCCTCACAGTCTGCCTCATAGAGACTTGTAGAATATATTGGCAAAATGGAACCGACAAAAACAACGTAGACCTGAATCACCATTATTGGCTTACTAGCCGTCATCAGCCATACATACCAAATCCCAAGTGTTGACCACCTAGGATTCGAACCCGCAACGTTTGGTTATTGAATCGAATGCTCTACCATTGAGAAAGAAGCCCGTTATTTTGTTGGTTGCTATGGAGAATATGATGATAGTGTGCGGCACACTGATCTGCTTAAGGAACATGTATGCTCCGTTGTGCCCTGGAGCTCACTTTAGAGGCCTTGTTTCGGTTGCATAGCGCCTTGAATTATATGTTGACAATGTGTAACCGACAAAGACAAGGGAGTCCATAATGGTCATTTCAGGCATATGAGCCGTCATCAGCCAGTCATACCCAATCCCTTATGTGGACCAGCTAGGATTCGAACCCGCGACGATTGGTTAGTGAGTCGAATGCTCTACCATTTAGCCACGGGCCCGTTGTTTTGATGGTTGCGATCGGGACTATGATGGTAGTGTTTGTCTCACCGATCTGCTTAGGAAACATGTATGTTTAGTTGTGCCCTGGAGCTCACTTTAGAGCCCTCACAGGCGGCCTTATAGAGACTTGTAGAATATATTGGCAAAATGGAACCGACAAAGTCAACGTAGACCAGAATCACCATTATTGGCTTACTAGCCGTCATCAGCCATACATACCAAATCCCAAGTGTTGACCACATAGGCTTCGAACCCAAGAGGTTTGGTTATTGAATCGAATGCTCTACCATTGAAAAAGGAGCCCGTTATTTTGTTGGTTGCTATGGGGAATATGATGATAGTGTGCGGCACACCGATCTGCTTAAGGAACTTGTATGCTCCGTTGTGCCCTGGAGCTCACTTTAGAGGCCTTGTTTCGGTTGCATAGCGCCGTGAATTATATGTTGACAATGTGTAACCGACAAGGACAACGGAGTCCATAATGGTCATTTCAGGCATATGAGCCGTCATCAGCCAGTCATACCCAATCCCTTATGTGGACCAGCTAGGATTCGAACCCGCGACGATTGGTTAGTGAGTCGAATGCTCTACCATTGAGCCACGGGCCCGTTGTTTTGATGGTTGCGATCGGGAATATGATGGTAGTGTGTGTCTCACCAATCTGCTTAGGAAACATGTATGTTCAGTTTTGCCCTGGAGCTCACTTTAGAGCCCTCACAGGCGGCCTCATAGATACGTTTAGAATATATTCGCAAAATGGAACCGACAAAGTCAACGTAGACCAGAATCACCATTATTGGCTTACTAGCCGTCATCAGCCACACATACCAAATCCCAAGTTTGGACCACATAGGATTCGAACCCGCAATGTTTGGTTATTGAATCAAATGATCTTCCATTGAGCAAGGGGCCCGTTGTTTTGATGGTTGCTATCGTGAATATGATGATAGTGTGCGGCACGCCTATCTGCTAAAGGAAAGGGTACGTTCCGTTGTGCCCTGGAGCTATC
>WEDG01001465.1:0-53849 GCA_017591395.1 Schistocephalus solidus
ATTGAATTCATATCATTTTGTGAAGTTCGAGCTTCTCGATGTATGATAAAAAGGTGCCGTCAACTAAGCGCATCCAGAATGTTGGTATGTAGATCTAGAAGACCCGCGTTTCCAATTCTTGCATGAGGGCTTCCACAAGGTAGCCGGTAATCGGCGCTATCTTGCTTTTGAATCTGAGTTAGAGTTACGTCCTTCGGAAAAGATGCCTTAGGTGATTTAATTGAGGGTATAAGATGACCCGTGGGGTTATGGGACGAGCTAGCTTGTGGAGGGATAAATAAGTTAAATTTAGATGATTGCGGATTTTGTATTTGAAGAACGTTACTTAAGCGATGTAATTCAGGAAAATTCCCAGAGGCCTGGAGAATTGCGTTTAAAAGTGGAAGCTGGCAGTCTAAGTGTTTTAGACGGGTAAGACGGTATAAATGCTTTAGACGGGGTCGCAGACATTACAGGCGGGCTGAAAGCACCGGAAATTGCAGTAATAGGCCGCGGGGAGACGAAATAAAGGTTGAGTTGGATGGACTGACCAAACTAGACATCTGAGGAGATGAATAAGCTCATGCATTGACGTTCGTGGAAATACGACCAGACTTATGAATATAGGAAGGGAATGATAGGAAGGGCCACTTTCTTCGCTCCGTTGGTGTAAGATCTCGACAAAGGAAAAATTTTGTCCTTTCCAAATAGCGAGAAATGAGACCTCGTTGAGCGAAGATTGAGTCCACCTCAACTGTTGAAAACAATTTAACTAGTATAGGGAGAATTCTTTGCTACGCGAAGAGAGGCGTTTTGCTTACACTATTTTGTAGTTGAAACCACCCGAGTACAAAAAGTCCATAGCAAACATCAACTGGGCGTCTGTGTATGGGAGCATTTTTTAGGAGAAAATTGTGATAACGTTTCTGTCTGTCAAAAGCCTCGCTGGCGACCAAGTGAACAAGCGAAGCGAATTGTGTGCAATCCTGAGAGCGAACATTAGATATGTTATTATTGAACACGTTGACGAGTATAGACAAAATGGATCCAAACTTCATCATGAAGTCATTGCAGTTCTGGTAAAGCAGACAGATCTAGCTGTTTAGCTTTAGCTATGTGTTGTACATTAAAGTCAATATTGAAACTGCTAGGTGTATTCAAGCATCGTTTATGGTCCCGAGGTTACGACGAATTGAGCTTGTTGGTTTCATCTTTCGTCGAAAATATGAGTAAGATCTACGCAGGATACGCAGGGTGAAATAAATTTATGACATTTCAACCTAAATACGCAGGGTAAAATAAATTTATGAAATTTCAACCTAAATTCTATGTTATCGCTTACTAATTCTACGTTTTCTACGAGGATTTATAGGGATAGCAAGTTGTAGTTGTCTGAAGGCTAGAAATGCAAAACTTTATCAACATGTTAGCCAATAAATATAGCAAGAAACAAATAAATCCGTTTAAAGTTGAGAACGAGAAATGAGGCTATGTCAGGTGAATAAAATGACACTGTATAATTCAGCCTATTGTTAAAGACAAAGACCACAGGTAATTGCATACGATTAAGGGCTAAAAATGCAGAACTTTTATCTACAATTAAGCCAATAACGACTGTATAAACGATTTTACTTAGCTTTCGAAAATCGACCATTCCCGCACTTAAACACAAGTTCTTATGTCAATATGTAACTTTTCATTGGCAATTCTTACCGATATCAGTCACTTATTCAGTATAACATTTCCGCTCTCATACCCTGGCTCTTACTTCATTATCTTACTTTCTACTGACAATTATATCCGATATCAATCGCATATTCAGTATTCTATATCCTGCACTCAAACCCAAGTTCTTACTTCAATATCTACATTTCAATCAGCAAATCTTACCGATATCAGTCGCTTATTCAGTAAACGCTTCCCGCATTAAAACCTAAATTCTTACTGCAATATATAACATTACACCGGCAATTCTTATCGGTATCATTCGCTTATTTAATATGCCATTCCTGCACAAAAACCTAAGTTCTTAATGCAATTTCAAACTTTCACCCGGCACTTCTTACTGATATCACTATCTTTTTCAATAGACTTTTCCCCCATTAAAGTTAAGTGCTTACTTCAATATCTAACTTTCCAGCGGCAATTCTTACCGATATCAACTGCTTATTCGGTATAACATTTCCACACTCAAACCCAAGATCTTACTTCAATATCTGACTTTATACCGACAATTCTTACCAATATCAGTAGCTTATTCAAAATATCATTTCCGCACTCAAACCCACTTTCTTACTTCAATATTTAACTTTTCAACGGCCATTCTTACAGATATCAGTCACTTATATAGTATTTCGTTTCCGCATTAAACCACAAGTTCTAACATCACAATGTAACTTTCCACCGGCAATTCTCACAGGTATCAGTTGCTTATATATTATAACATTCTATCATTAATACCCAAGTTTTTACTAAAATATCTTACATTCCACCGGCATTTCTTGCCGATATCAGTCGCTTATTCAGTATAACATTACCGCGATCAAACCAATGTTCTTACTTCAATTACTTATTTTCCACTGGCAATGCTTACCGATATCAGTCACTTATTCCGTATATGATTCCCGCATTTAAACTGAAGTTCTTAATTCACAATTTCTTTTTACCGTCAATTCTTACAGATTTTAGTAGCTATTCAGTATAACACTTCCGCAATTAAACTGAATATTATTCTGCAACGTCTAACATTCCACCGGCAATCCTCACTGATATCAGTTGCTTATTCATTTTACATTTACGCACTTTAACCCTAGTTCTTACTTCAATTACTTATTTTCCACCGGCAATTCTAACCGGTATCGCTTATTAAGTATAACATTCCTGCAGTCAAACCAAAGTTCTTAATTCAATTACCTTTTTTCCACTGGCAATGCTTACCGATATCAGTCACTTATTCAGTATATGATTCCCGCGTTAAAACTTAACATTTTAATTCAATATTTATTTCCACAGTCAATTCTTACTCATCCACAGATCGTTATTTGAATTCTAACTATCCATCGACATTTCTTACCAGTATCAGTTGCCTATTCAGTATTACATTCCCGCACAAAAACCTAAGTTCTAAATGCAAATTCTAAATTTCGACCGGCACTTTCCGATATCAGTAGTTTATTCAATATACTATTCCCGCATCAAACCCAAGTTCTTACTTCAAAATTTATATTTCCAGCGTCAATTCTTACTTATATCAGCTGCTTATGCAGTATGCCATTTCCCCATTCCAACCCAAAATGTTAATTCAATATCTAACTTTCCACCGGTAATTTTTACCGATATCAGTCGCTTATTTCGAATACCATACCCACGGGAAAACCTAAGTTCTTTCTTTTATATAGTTCTTTTTAACAGCAGTATGTTTAGTTTATTAAGGGAAAGATAGGCAAATGCTTTTGAACTCCCTCCTGTTAACATTATATCTAAAGTCTCTGGTATATCAGGAAAATGTAAAAAGTTGGTTTACATAATAGGGTGCGGAAAATAAGCAGCTATTGGCTAATCCAAGAGCGTAAACCTAAATGTGTACTTGCATATAACGAGTAGCATGAGGACATGCTATTGTCGAGAATAAGATTCTCGTGAATGAGGCATATGCGATGAGGTTGAGATAATAAAACAATTCTATAAAAAAATATAGGAAAGCAGTATTGTATTAATAAGATAATGATTTAACTGCACGTGATTAAGAAGATCCGGGGATATTATAGTTGGCACTGCTATACTGGTCCAGGTTTTTCTTAAAAAGCTCAACGGGAGTAGCCATAAAAACATCCAGAGGCAGAGCATTCCATGCATCGACCGCTTTTCTTGGAGAAGAAAAACTTTCGTGTTTCCAGTCTGGTACCAGTAACACGTAGTTTGAGTAGATGCTCTCTCAAGTTCCTGGTTGTTGCTAACTGGAAGAAGTTTCCAGGTACGAGGCAGCAGCCCTGACCGCATATGATACGGAATGTTCGTATCAGGTCACCTCGTCGCTGCCTGTAACTCAAGGGAAAGTGATCAGGGTAAGCTAATCGGGTTTCATAGGGATAATGAGCCCTATCCAGTCACAAGTTTGGCTGCACGCCTTTGAACATTTTCGAGGATATTGAGATCCTTCGCAGTCCAGGAACTCCAAGCTTGGATAGCGAATTCCAATTGCGGCCGCACTCATGTTCGAAAGACTATGGAAAAAAAGTCTTCATCAAATGCAGAGAAAGCCCGGTTGACAAGGGACAGGGCTGAAATCGCAGATTTGGCTTCCTTTGAACAGTGCAGCGAGCGTTTTAGAGAGCTCGAGATCCACACTACCTAGTCCTTCTGCACGTCAACTTCTTGCAATGGTGTACCATTCAGGCAGTAATCCATGAGGTTCAACATGCGTGTTCTACTGACTCGTAGAATGGTGCACATGTTCTAATTGAACGGCAAAAGCCAGTCCTTTGACCATTGTTGAAGTTGGTTTAGGTTTTCCTGCAAATGCTTTACGTCAGCTGCAGTTCTGATGACCCTTCATAGCTAAACATCATCCGAAAACATGGCGACATCCCATTGATGCAGTCTTTGACGTACATAATAAACAGAAGAGGGCCAAGATCGGAGCCCTGTGGAACACCATTTTCAACCGTAACCTCCGCCGACTGCTGGTTACCGATAAGGACAGTTGGAGTGCAACCAAATAAGAAGCTTTTGATCCAACTGAGGTGATAACACCTAATGACTGTTCGGTTGAGTTTAGGTAAGAGTCACTGGTGTGGGACACTATTAAATGCTTTCTTTAAGTCAATCTAGACTACGTGCAGCGCATTTCCTTCATCAACTGCTCGCGTCCAATGTTCCAAA
Source organism: Schistocephalus solidus (assembly GCA_017591395.1). Lineage (NCBI taxonomy): Eukaryota > Metazoa > Platyhelminthes > Cestoda > Diphyllobothriidea > Diphyllobothriidae > Schistocephalus > Schistocephalus solidus. The sequence continues at coordinate 4,861 of WEDG01001465.1, forward strand.
CAATAGAGCAAGTTCGTTACGCCACTTCAAATCCTTGCTGCGCATCGAATAATAATTTATTGTTCTCTAAGAAGTGCATAAGCACTCGCTTCATTATTTTTTCCATAAGTTTGCAGCAGATCGAGGTGAGGCTTATTAATCTGTGATTATTTGCGGAGACCTTGCTGCCAATTTTATGTAGTGGTGTAATTCTTGCATATTTCGAATCAGCAGGTAACACGCCGTCTTCGAACGAGGTTTGGAAAAACATGGACAACGGTTTGGCCGGTTCCGCAGCAAGTTCCCTTAGTAACTTTGGCGGTATATCATCTTAGCCCCGTGATTTAGACTCATTCAGAGCCAACATCCCTTTATGAACATTTGCTCCATCGAAAGATACAGCCTCTGTTGTTGGACCCTCATCTTAGTCGTATTCGGGAGGAATAAATGCGCTTTTACTCGTGAAGATGAATTTCAATAATTCTAAAAGATGCTCCGCTTTTGCTACATCCTCACTAATCTCTAGGTTTTCGCTCGTCCTTAGTAAGGGGCCGGGGTCCCTTTACGCTGGCTCCTTTAAATGTAATTTTAGAATAACTTCGGATTTTCCACTGCAAGGTTCATCAGGTCTTTTTTTGAAATCTTGTCGTGTCCTGAGGATAAGCCGTAAAACTTTGTACCGTTGCAAATTGTATGCGTTTTTGGACGCAGAAGTCACATCAAAGAGTGATTTCTTTCACAAATTCCGCTTTTTATTTACTTCTTTTTTCTACATTAAAGTCACCTTTTGGGGTCGTTTTCCAGTCTCTTACGCGAAATCAGGCGGTGGTTTGGGAGAAGATTACGCAAAAACTCACTGAACCATTCCCAATCCTCTGTAACATTGCCAGAAAAAGCTGATTCCTAGTTGATATGGTTGAGTCGAGTTTTCTTCTGATCAAAGTCACCACGCAAAATATTTCTTCTAAATCTGGTGGGCAGTTCAGGAACCGCAAACATTGCGTATTCCCAGTGAAGTAGGACGTGGTCACTCCGACTTAGGGAATGTAGACTTTGCACTTCATCAAAACTATCTAGCGATTTTGTAAACACCAGGTCTTAACATTTTCACTGATGTCTCTCCCGCACCCTCGTTGGAAATAAGACGTGCTAAGTGAGGAATGACCTCAGTTGCATGTCCAATAAACGTCGGTCAAAAGCCTGTTCTGGACCGCTTGCATATACTGAACTCCAGTCAATGAGCGTTGCATTGAAGACTCGCATTATTAAAACGTCAGATCGGAGGCAAATCTGTCTAGCTCTTCTAACAGGCAGGCGTCATCCTCGAGGTCACTTCTTGGTGGTCGGTAGACCGTCAGGACTTAAGACTGTGTGATCTCGGCACCTGTATAGTGAGCCAAATAGCTTCGAAGCAGTATGCAAACCGTCCTTGTTTTTTTCTGAAACTAGAAGTCAGTTTTTTACGAAGGTTACAACCCCTCCTTCCTGACGCCCTTCCCGGTCTCTTCTGAATTGCTTGAAGCCATGCAAATTTAACTTATGGTATGAAAACCAGGTTTCTGTCAAGGAAATTACGTCTAGAGAGAAATCACAGACATGGATCTGCATCTAGTCAAACTTTGATTGCATGATTTGCTCATTGGTTTACATGAATTTTAAATTCCGGTTTAAGGGATACGTTGTTACGATGCGGCTCGAGAATTCAGTTAATGCTTTGGCTTCGCGGTCATCCGTACCGAGCCTGCTTAATGGAAGAATGGTGGAAGCTGCCTTACTTGGTGTTTGTAGATAAGCAAATCCCGCTTTCCCTCGCTGGAACGCTTTCTCAGTTCTAGAACTAGTATACGACCTTTCAGCCTTTCTGCTGGTGAGATGTCCCGGAGAGAAGCACCCGGCTCAGAGGGCAGCGCATTGTAATCAGTAGTTCTGTAGGGGGAATCAATAGCACTGCTCGTACTTGAGAGTGCTCACACTAGAGAGTTCAAGATCAGAAAGACTCGAATAAGTACAAATGAGAGCAAACAAAATGGGAAGGAATTACGTCTCTCTGTCATATCAAACCTTTTTAACGAATCTGTATTTTTTTCATTTAATTTCTAGGCAAATTCAAAAAAATCACCAACAGACACTCCACTTGAAATTTTCAAATGTCTTTGAATTTTTTCACCACGGCCCAGCTCTGATTTCGCCTATTGAAATTGCACATCCAGAAGGCGAGATTGAATGTGCTTCAATTCCCCTTCTCTTTGTAAGTGGTCCAAACATGTAATTCCCTCACTGGAGACAATATGTCTGTCACCATCGCCGGAAAGATTTTAAAGGATCCATGACAGTTTATGTTCCAAAATGAGCTCAAGCCATGAGCAGTATAACTTTACCCTTAAGACTCACAAACCACGTGTCTTAATTTATGAACGCTTTTGCATTTTTGGAACCCTCATTGCTTCTCTGTATACAGTTGTTATTTTTACGTGAAAATAGTTTGGTCAAAATATGTTATTAGTAAAAACACATATTTATTTAACTTCGGTATCGGCAAAAATAACGCAAGACATGCCTTTTACTAAACAAATGCCCATTTAACACTTTAGAAAGGGAAGATACTGAGATAATTCAAGTGCAATCTTGTTGAAATTGAATATTGCCCGTTAACTGTCAACCTTAATATAACACTTATTCTTAAAGGATACCTACATGCCAACGGTATTTAAAGGAATTTGTTCAAAGGAAATTTTGCTGCGCTGATTTATTGACTTAATTATTTACATGCAAATACTATCTGGACATAAAAAATTAAGTTCATTCATGTTCAGTGATTTTACACATTTCCAACAGATACGAAAGCACGTTTATTTAACACACTGGTTTTAATGAGAGCTGATCTACCATTCACTATACATGGATGCGTCACGGTGGCTGTCGTCGAGGACATTAATTCGTGAAAAATGAATTTGTTGCACTGCAAACCTTTTTGCTTTTTGCCATTCCTAGTGAATTTGTAACTCCTGCTTAATTAGACAGAACGGAGTTTCGTTGGATATTTCAAACATATTGGACTTTAATTTTAAAGTTCACTTGTATGCTTTCTAATGAACCGACCGCAAACAAATCTGTCGAGTTAACGTCCATGCCCTCAAGCGTAAGCACTTTAGTCCTCCCATATTGTAGTTGATGTGATCTTCGGAGCAAAGCATACATATCCGACTGTAGAGCTTTGGACGTCTGACGTGAACTGCATGAGAAAATGGTCATATTATTCTCCCATGGGTTCGCGAACAATGGTCTTTTGCCAATAATACTAGCTGATGGGTGTTTGTTTACAGAGATAAAGCGAGGATGTCATCAGGCGAAACGGGAAGAGTGAACAGTATGTTATTGTTAAGCGTTCTTTTATTAACGTTGGGTTTTGCTTCACTCCTGCTCACTTGAAGACGTCACCGAAACCCTACGTCGCCTCTTTTCAAATTACGTTGTTATGCCGTTTAATGCACTACAAATCCTTTACATTGTACCTTTTGGAAGATATCTTTGCAGGTTAAAATTGTCGAAAATATCCGAAACATTTGACACTTCTCTGTTGCTTCACAATTTCGTTATTCAATATATCCCGATTAGAAAGATCATCTATCTTATCATTGCGTTGCATTGAAATAAATAATTTATTAAATTACTTCTGTACACACACGTAAGGTATGCTAATGCTGACTTCTCCCTTTACCCGGCAACATAAATCCATACCCTATTTTTCATTAGTATTTACTCCAGAGTCACCTTTATCACAATTGTGAGGGATTTGCAGATGATCTGAAAAGATCACCTTTACGAAGACATGTGGTTTATCTTCAGCTTATTGATCATCGGAAAACAAAACGGTCCACACTTTCGCCATGAAAGTCTTTTTACGATTATTAGACTTCGTGTCGACCCATTAACACTATGATATCATGGAAAATTACATTCCTTTAATTTTGCAATCGGCAAAATAAAGCAAACCATATTTTTATTATACCAACACTTCTTCAACAATCTAGACATGAAAGAAAAGAAGGCCATTCACGTGAAACCATGTTGAGACTGAAGTATGCCTGTTAACAGTTATCCTCGATATAAACACTTATTATTAAAGGCTGCCTAGGTGCCAACAGAATTTGAGTAAATTCTTGTGAGTAAAGACTTTATGTACTTTTGAAACTGGTGGTTTTAAGCCAGTTTTAGTGACTTTGAACGTTTTCAATATTTTTCAATTCTCAAAAACCATGCGTTTTTCTTAAAACCGTTTTGTTTCTTTTACTGGTTTTTATGCTTGAATATTCTTTAAACATTGCAAACTTTAATGAATTTTTTAAATATATTCATGGTTATCGGTTTAAAGAATATCAGGCATAATAACCAATAACCAATAACAATAAAATTGTTGTACATATTGGCAACGATTGATAACTCTATTTCAAAGAAAATATATTTAACTGTATATCGATCCATGGCTCTATGATTGAAACTGCTGGTTACTTAGTATGCGCCCAGTCCTGATTCTTAAATTACGGGTAAACCAAATGCTTGTCAGTTAATTTTCACCATTTGCTGCCTCATGTACGCCTAGTTTCACTTCTTTAGAAGCGGGATGGCGGGCATGGTCTTATGTGTGAGCACATAATAGTGCGGCTTACTTACTGCGTATAAGAGGGCATACACCTAGTGATGAGAGGATGGCGTTGACTCAGGTTTTGTTTTTCACTGAAGCCTAACAGCTGAAAAAAACAGTCAAGGGATGATTTGGCGTTCACCAGGAAACGTTTATCAGGTGTATGAAGTGTCAGGTAGTTGTGTGGCCTACCCATCTTCAGACCCTGGAGAGTCATGCTCACTGCACTTATGACCAGCCACTCTTGACAGAGGACCGAAAATGATCAGGAGCCCAGGGTAAACCGTATTTCTGCGTGCAAATTGCCATTTACAAAAATTAATTACGTGGTCTAGCCATCGCCAATCACTCACTATCCGCTAACATATAATTCACGGAACATTTGCATTTTAAAGTGAACAACGCTTTAAGAATTTCAAGCATATTCACCAGTAAAAGTAACGAACTCGTTCTAAGAAATACGCACGTTTTTGAGAATTGGCAAATTTGGAATATGTTTAAAATCACGAAAACTGAGTGAACTTAAATTTTTAATTTACATATAGTATTTGCATGAAACTTAACAAGTCAATGAATCAGCATAGCAAAATTTCCACTGAACATCTTCCATAAATACTGTTGGCCTGTAAGCATCCTTTTAGAATAAGTGTTATATAAAGGTTGACAGTTAACGGGCAATATTCAGTTCCAAAACGATTGCACTAGAATTAGCTCAGTCTCTTTCTTTTCTAAATTGTTTAAAGTGCATGTTTTTAGTCAAAACATGTCTTGTGTTATTTCGCAAATGTCAAAATTAAAGGAATACAGGTTTTTACTAATATCATTTTTTTGGTTTCCCTATTTATTACGTTAAAATAAATGCGATATCCAGAGAAACCATGTGGGTTGCAAATACCCAAAGGCGTTCATAAATTAAAACAAGCGGTTTCTGAGTCTAAAGGGTAAAGTAACATTACTCATGGCTCCGGCTTATTTTGAAACATAAACTGTCAATGTTCAATTTAAAGTTTTTTAAGCGATGGTGATATCAACAGGTTTTTCGAATGAATTACATGTTTGGACCACTCAAACAGAGAAGGGAATTGAAAGCACATTTAATCTCAACTTCTGGACGCGCAATTTCAAATAGGTGAACTCGGAGCTGGTTCCTGCCAAAAAATAATAGGAAATCTGACAATTCCAGGCAGAGTGTCTGCAGGAGATTTTTGCGTATTTGCCTAGAACGCAAATGGAAGATATACAGATTCGTTATGAAGGTTTAATTAGACAGATAGCATTGATTCCTAACCATTTTGGCCACTCTACTTTGTAAACATTCAAGTCTATTCAGATCTTCAACAGACTATAATCTCAAGAATCTTGTATAGCGTTCCTCGAATGTGGTCTAACGAATATTTAAAACTCTTACCAAAGAGATCATTATCGAAATCCAAAAGGCTCGTCTGATAGTATTCATCAGAGCCATTGCAGGCAGGACAGAGTTCATGCACCAGATCCTACTAATTTGGACTAAAGCTTCACCCAATATTCGTTAAAGAACGCTCATCGATCACCGATGGAATTCCCTCTTTGATAATTACCTTGAATGCCACTCTCGACACTTACCAGGAGTTACCCATTGTCTTGTTTTATCGGGATTGCAACATTATTTGCAAAGACAAGGGAACATTGAATGACCAATTCTCACTCATTAACCGTCATCATTCAGTTATTTTCAACACAGTTGGTGCGAATTTCGATGCTAGAAATGGCACCTGGTTGGTCAGAAAGAAGAACGCTCTGCCCATTCATCCACAGGCTCCTTCACGTGCTAGTTGAAGTCGAAAATATTTCCAAACTTTGAAGAACGTTAGCCAATTGCTAGAAGATACCACTCGTTCTGATTATCTGTACGGACTGAACGTAGCTGTGATATCAAAGCGTGATATATGCTTTTCTGGGAAGACAAGTAAAAGAGCAATAGAAGGCTTAAGTGCTGACGCTTCAGGGCAAAACCGAAAGCCGGCAAGCTCGCCTGCGGTCGGTGCTTGAGGGCAAACATAAATGAGCTTTGGAATGCTCTCCATATTTATGCTTAGATTACGTGTTTGTAGTTTCACGTTTTCTATGTCTTTATTTATTAAAATGAAATTTCTGTAGTAGACTTACAAATGCCATACATTCTTTGTCCCTGCAGTAAACGCTTCTTAATGTTATCAGACTTTTTGCTTCCTTGCCAGGAGAGGAAGATGTAACAAAATATCCCTATTAGCCGTTGTTGCCTGTTTGTATACAATTTCTGTCACATCGCCATTTAAATGTGGCCTAAACGGTTGGATACGTAGGTTGCATGCACCGATGTCAGTGTATGTTTTTTTGGCGAAGTTTTCACTTCCGAAGGCAGCGTCCATTTTTCGAACGGAAATAAATTGTTAGCGTCTTTGTTTTGCATACCTCAAAGATTAGTATGTGGTGCATTACATTTTTTTAATTTTTCCTAAATAAACGCACACATTGACGATAATATTCAGCAATCAGACTTGTGAGAAGAATACAAAACTCAGCATTTGATGTGACTTTTGTCTTCAGACAACAAACGTGGGTTTTTGAAACATTTGAAGTGTACGTTCTGTTTATATCGAAGGAATAACATCCGGGACTAAAGGAATCAATTGTTAAGGAAAAACCCAGCAGAGACAGAATCATGAAATCCAATAATTAACACCCAAATTTAGAGAATGGACAATCCACTCGTGCATGTCTTATTCACGAATGTAGAAAGTCAAATAATTGAAACCCGAAATTAATTTTAAACCACGCATCCACATTTTTCAATTCAAGCGTTTGATGTCCTTTGACGTATTTTATTTATACACACTTTCCTATATATTTTTGGTTTTAACGCATTTCCTTAACTTGGGTCTATATATGTATGATAGTGTGCGGTTCACCAATCTACTTAAGGAACATGTATGTTCCGTTGTGCCCTGGATCTCAGACTAAAGCCCCTTTAGGCTGTCTCATAGCGACATGTATCATATATCGATAAAGTGGAACCGACAAAGACAAAGTAGACCCAAATGACCATTTTTCGGCTTATTAGCCGTCATCAGCCAGTCTTACCCAATCCCAAGTGTGGCACACCTGGGATTCGAACCCGTGAAATTTAGTTATTGAGTCGAACGCTCTACCATTAAGCCACCGGCACGTTGTTTTGTCGGTTGCAATTGGTTATGTGATGATAAACTGTTGTTCTCAGATCTGCTTAAATACTATGTAGGTTCGGTTGTGGCCTGAAGCTCAGACTAGAGCCCTCGCAAGCGGTCGCATAGCGAAGTGTAGCATATGTTGATAAAGTGGAACCGACAAAGACAACGGAGCATGATATGGTCATTTCTAGCTTATAAGGTTTTCATCAGCCAGTCATACCCAATGCCAATTTTGGAACATCTAGAACATCTGGGAAAATGCGAGTCGTAGAACTCCCTGTGTACAACTGCCTGAGACTGCCTCTGATTAGGTGTTCGAGTTGGAATCCGAAACATAAGGCGAATAACCGACTGATATCGGTAAGAATCTCCTGGGGAAAGTAATATATTGAAGTTAGAATTTAGGGTTTGATTGCAGGGAATAGTTTACTTAATAAGCGACTGCTATAAGTAAGAATTACCGGTTGACATTAAGATATTGAAGTAAGAACTTATCTTTGAGTGCGGGAATGGTATACTGAATAAACGACTGATATCAGTCAAAAATTGCCGGTGAAAGTAAAGTATTGAACTTATAATTGAGGTTTGAGTACCGGAATGGTGTACTTAATACGCGACTGATGTCGAGAAGAATTGCTGGTTGAAAGTAAGATATTGAAGTATGAGTGCGGTATTCGTATACTGAATTAGCGACTGATATCAGTTATAATCTCCGGTAGATCGTTTGATACTAAAGTAAGAACTTGGGTTTTATTCAGAGAATGGCTTACTGAATAAGGTAATGATATCGGTAAGAATCGCCTGCTATCAGTAAGAAATAACGGTTGAAAGATTGATATTGAAGAAAGAACTTGTCTTTGAGTGCGGAATGGTATAGTGAATAAGCTACTGATATCGACCTGTCGTTCTTGTCTTTGTTGGTTATATCATACTGCCTTTTTATTTAGCTGCTCTGTGGCTGCTGGCGGGAGCTATAGAGTTAACTCCAAGGCACATCGGAACGAGTGAGTCCTGTATATCGATCGTCTAGTGCCTAACTTCAATTGTAAATTTTTGCTGATCGAAAACCGGCAGGAAAAAAAAATTTTTGCGCAGTGAGTGGAGTTTTGGACTTCTTCCCGGCAGGTTGCTAGTAGGAGTCTCGCGCGCCGCAGCCTTTAGCGTTACGGTATGGCATACTGATGATGGCTAATAAGCCTGAAATGTTAATTCCAGTCTCTTTTATCTTTGTCGGTTATATCCTTCTGCCTATTTCACAGCCTGCTATGTGCTTGCGGGCCTGGCTCAAGAGTTAACCCTGAGGCACAAAGGGATGAGTGAGTCCTGTTACCGATCGTTGAGAGCCCAACTACCATTTTTAATATTCCCAATCGAAACCGGCAAGATAAAGAGCTAGTGGCGCAGTGGGTTGTGCGTTGGACTTCTGCCCGACAGGTCGCGCGTTCGAGCATCGGGCGCCATATCACCTGGGATTGGGTATGAATGGCTGATGATGGCTAATTAGCCATTAATGTCCATTCCAGTCTTCCTTGTCTTTGTCGGCAATATCATTCGGCCTTTTTCACAAGCTACTATTTGGCTGCTGGTTGGGCTCTAACGTTAACCCCAAGGAACAACGGGATTAGTGAGCCCTTTAACCGAATGGAAAGCGCTTTCCTTACATTGCTTATATTCCCGATCGAAACCTGCAGGAAAACGAGTACGCGGTGCAGTGGTTAGATCGTATGATCTCCGCCCGACAGGTCGCGAGTTCGAGCCGCGGGTGCCACTGAATCAAGGGTTGCGGGCGGTTCTCCAAAAATAATCCCAATGCAAAACGGGACGAGTGAGGCCTGAAATCGATCGTCAGCACCCAACTTCAATTGTAAATATTGACTATCGAAACCGGCAAGAAAACAAAATAGTGGTGCAGTTAGAAAAATATGGACTTCTACCCGAAATATCTCAAGTAAGAACCTCGCGCGTCGCAGTGCCCGCGTTTGGGTATGGCTGGCTGATGACGTGTAAGAAGCCAGAAATGTCCATTCCAGTCTCCTTATTTTTCGGTTTTATCATCCTGCCTATATCAATTGCTACTCTGTGGCTGCTGGCAGAGCACTAGAGTTAACCCTTCGGCATAATGGGAGGAGTGAGTCCTGTAACCGGTCGTTAAGCGCCATATACCATCGTTAATATTTCAGATTAAAACGGGAAGGAAAAAGAGCTCTTGGGCTATTGGTAGAACGTAAGACCTCTGTCTGACAGGTCGCGCATTCAAACCTCGGGCGCCTACGCGCCTGGGTCTAGTTTGCTTGGTTGATGATGGCTTATAAGCCAGAAATGGCCATTCCAGTCTACCTTGTCTTCGTCAGTCAATAGCATTCTGCCTATATCAATATCTGCTATGTAGCTGCTGAAGGGCTCTATAGTTAACCCCAAGGCACAACGGGACGGGTGAGTCCTGAAACCAATTGCTGAGCGCACAACTAACATTGTTTATATTCTCGATCGAAACCGGCAAGACAACGAGCTCGTGGCGCAGTGGGTAGCGCGTTGAACTTCTGCCCTTCAGGTCTCGAGGTTAAGTCTTAGGCGCCACAGGTCCTGGCGTTGGGTATAGCTGGCTCGTGATGGCTTAGAAGCCAGTAATGGCCATTCCAGTCTCCTTTTTTTATCAGTTGCTGCTCGGTTGCTGCAGGCGGGGGTCTAGAGTTAACCCTTAGGCACAACGGGACGAGTGAGTCCTGTAACCGATTTGTAAGCGTCCAAATAACGTTGTTAATATTCCCGTTTGAAACCAGCAAGACAATGAGCACGTTTCGCATTGAGTAGAGTTTTGGACGTCTGACCGACAGGTCACAAGTTCGAGTCTCGGGCGCCACAGCACGTGGGGCTGTTACTGGTCGGTTAGTGCCCTACATCCATTTTTAATATTTCCGATTGAAACTGGAAAGACAACGAGCTCGTGGCAGAGTGGGTAGATGTTTGGGCTTCGGCTCTTCAGGTCGCCAGTTCAAGCCTTGCGCGACATAGTACCTGGCGTTGGGTATGGCTAGCTGCTGACGGCTTGGATGTTAGAAATAACCATTCCAGTCTCTCTATTTGTGGTTTTATCATTCTGCCTATATCACTAGCTGCTCGGTGTCTGTTGGAGTGGCTCTAGAAATAACCTTGGGCACAACGGGACGATTGAATCCAGCAACCGCTCGGTGAGTGACCAAATAACATTGGAAATATTCCCGATCGAAACTGGCAAGAAAACAAGCTCATGGCACAGTACGTAGATCGTTGAACCGCTGCCTGACAGGTTTTGAGTTCGAGTCTTGGGTGCCACAACACTTGGGGATGGTATGGCTGGCTGGTGACGGCTAATAATCCAAAAGTGGTCATTCCCTTCCCCCGAGTCTTTGTCGTTTATATCATTTCGCCTATTTCACAAGATACAATGGCTGCTGAGGGGGCTCTAAAGTTAACCTCAATTCACTAGGGGACGTCTGAGCACTTAAGCGGATTGGTGAGCGCCCAAATACAATTGTAAATATTCCCGATCGCAACCGGTAAGGCAACTGGCTCGTCACGCTGTGGGTAGCACGTTTGACTTCTGCCCGACATGTTGCACGTTCGGACCTCGGCGCCGCAGCGCCTAAGGGTTGGGTGTGGCTAGCTGATGATGGCTAATCAGCCATAAATGTCCATTGCATTCTCCCTGTTCTTTGTCCGTAAAATAATTGTGCCTAATTCGCTAGCTGCACTGTGGATGCGGGCGGTGCTCTAGAGGTAACCCCGAAGCACACGAAGACGATTGAGTCATGTTAACGATCGGTTAGTGCCCAACTACCATTGTTTATATTCCCGATCGAAACCGGAAAAACAACGAGATCGTGGTGCATTGGTTAGAGCGTTAGACTTCAGCGCGATATGTCGCGAGTTCAAGCCTCGGGCGCCGCAGTGCGTGGGTTTTGTATGGTTGGCTGATGAAGGCTAATAAGCCAGAAATTGCCATGAAATTCTACCTTGTCTTCGTCGGCAATACCATTCTGCCATCATCACAAGCTTCTCTGTGGATTCTGCCGTGGCTGTCGAGTGTATCCTAAGGCAAACGGGACGAGTGAGTCCTGCAAACGACCGGTGAGTGCCCAACTACCATTGCTAATATTTAGCCTTTAAATTGCCAAGACAATGAGCTGGTGGAACAATGGGAAGAGCTTTAGACTTCTTCACGAAAGGCCGCAATTTCGAGTCACTGGTGCCGCAGTTCCTGGGGTTTGGATATGACTGGCTGGTAATAATTTATAAGCCAGAAATGACCGTTCAAGTCTCCCTTGACTTTTTCATAAATATCATTCTGCCTTTATCACTAGACGCTCTGTGGCTGCTGGCGGGTATCTAGAGATAACCCCAAGGCACAACATGACGAATTTATCCCGAAACCGATTGAAGAGCACCCAAATTCCATTGTTTATATTTCCGGTCATAACTGGCAAGACAACGAGCTAGTGGCAAAGTAAGTACAGGAGTGGAGGGGTGTAGGGATACTAGTTAGGGGTAGCATCACACATATAGCATTTGCTCAATCCATTTGTCTCGTACATGTGGTGAATGCTCCTGTGGCCGCCTCTAACTAGTACCAAACTCTCACCTGTGGCTCCTCGAAGTTGGTTTCTTCCCAGCGGCCACACCCCGGGCAACCGTCATGACCGGCGGTCTAAACAAGGTGAGGGTCTCCGGTGGTGTGTGTGCCTCCACACCCGGTATGTTTGACTCCCGAACTTCCCACCTCCCCCCTCTCAAAAAGTCCTACGGTGGGGGCGACAGCAACCCCGTAGGCAGCCCAGACTAACTCGGGTCGTTCTCCCACTAAAACAAAACCGTGACCCATAGAGGAATTCGGCAGCCGTCTGGGATGTCCGAGCAGCCCTATTTAGGGATAGCACTGCTTGGATCGCTCTACTGCTACTGAATAATCTACTAATATGAGTATGAATTGCCGTTGGAGAGTGAGTTTTTGAATTAAGAACTTGGGTTTGCGGGCGTGAATGGAATAATAAAATTGGCGAATGATATCGTAAAAATTGCCAGTTTAACATCATATATTGCAGTCAGAATTTGAGATTCAGTGTGGGAATGGTTTACTGAATAAGCGACTGATATCGGTAAGAATTTGCGGTGGAATATGAGCAATTGAAGTTAGAACTTGGGCAAGAGTGCGTGAATGGAATACTTAATAAGCGAATTATATAGTTAAGAATTATCTATGGAAAGTTATATATTGAAAAAGGAACATGTGTTTGAGTACGGGAATGATTTACTGAAATTCAAACTAATGTTTTTAAGAATTGCCGAGGAAAGTTGGATATTGAAGAAAAAACTCGGGTTTCAGTGCGGAAATGTTAAATTGAATAAGTGACTGACACCTGTAAAAATGCCGGTAAAACAATAAAACATTGAAGAATGAACTAATGTTTGAGTTAAGGTTATACCGAATAAGTAACTGATATCAATAAGAAGTGTCGGTCGAAAGTTTTGAAATTGAATAAAGAACTAAGGTTTGCGTGCAAGAATGGTTTACTGAATAAGCGCCTGATATCCTTAAAGAATTGCCGGTGGAAAGTTTGATATTAAAGTAAAAAGATGGGCATGCGTGCGGAAATGGCACACTTATAAAGCAACTTATGTCGTAACGAATTGCCGGTGGTAAGGTTTGATATTTGAAGTTAAAAACTTGGGTTTGCTTGCGGTTGTTGTGTACTGTATAAGCGACTGATATCTGTAAGAATTTTCGATGGGAAGCATGATTTTAAAGTATGAACTTGTGTTTGCATGCGGGAAATGTTTTACTAAATAAGCGACTAATATCGATAAGACTTTTCATTTGGAAAGTTAGATATTGGACTACGAACTTGGTTTTGAGCGCGTGAATGGTATATTAAATAAGCGATTGATATCGGAAAGAATTGCCTTTGGACATTATGATATTAAATTAGAAACTTGGGTATGCGTGCGCGAATGGCATACTGAAAAAGCAACTGATATCGTTAAGAATTGCCAGTGGTGCAAGACTGGTTTACTGAATAAGCGACTTATACCGGTAAGAATTGTCGGCGGAAAGTAAGATATTGAAGTAAGAACTTGTGTTTGAGTGCGTTTAATAGTATACTGAATAATCTACTGATATCGGTAAGAATTGCCGTTGGAGAGTGAGATATGGAATTAAGAACTTGGGTTTGAGGGCGTAAATTGTATACTGAAATGGGCGAATGATATCGGTAAAATTGCCAGTTGAATGTTAGATATTGGAATAATAACTTGGGTTACAGTGTGGGACTGGTTTACTGAATAAGCGACTGATATTGGTAAGAAATAACGGATGAAAGTTAGATATTGAAGGAAGAACTTGATATTGAATGCTGTTATGGTATACTGAAAAAGCAATTATTTTCGGTAAAATTGCCGGTTGCAAGTAAGTAATTGAGGTTTAAACTAAGTTTTGCCTGCGTAAATTGTATACTAAAGTTTTGAGTACGGGAATGGCATACTGAATCAGCAACTGATATCGTTTAGAATTGCCGGTGGAAAAGTGTGTTATTGAAGTAAAAACTTCGGTTTGCGTGCGGGAATTGTGTACTGAATAAGCGACTTATATATGTAAGAATTTTCTATGTGAAGTGTGATGTTAAAGTATGAACTTGTGTTTGCGTGCGGGAATGTTTTACTGAATAAGCGACTAATATCGGCAACATTTGCCGTGAGAAAATTAGATTTTAAATTAAGAACATGGGTTTGAGTGCGTTAATGGTATATTTAATAAGAGATTGATATTGTTGAAGAATTGCCTTTGGAAATTAAGATATTGAATGAAGAACTTTTGTTTTTTGGGGCGTGAATGGAATACTGAAAAAGGCGACTTAAATCGGTAAAATTGCCATTTGAAGGTTAGATGTTGGAGTAAGAACTTGGGTTTCAGTGTAGCAATGGTTTAATTAAAAAGCGACTGATATAAGTATGATTTGCCGGTTGAAAGGTACTTATTGAAGAAAGAGCTTGGTTTAAGTGCGGTAATGGTATAATGCATAAACTACATATAGAGGTAATTATTGCTGAGGAAAGATCGACATTGGAGTAAGAACTTAGGTTTGAGGTTCGTAATGGTATACGGGAGAGGGCGACTGATATCGGTAAAATTGTCAGTTGAAAGTTTGATATTGGAGTAAGACCTTGGGTTTCGGTGAAGGAAAGGTAAACTTTATGAATGATTGAGTGCGAGAATGGTTTACTGAATAATTGAATGATTTCGATAAGAATCGCCGTTTTAAAGTGAGATATTAAAATAAGAATTTGTGTTTAAAGGCGTGAATGGAATACTGAAAAGGGCAACTTATATCGGTAAAATTGCCAGTTGAAAAGTTAGATATTGTAGTAAGAACTTTGGTTTCAGTGTGGGAATGAAATACTGAATAAGCGACTGAATTCGGTATGAATTGCTGGTGGACAGTTACTTATAAAAGAGAACACTTGTCGTAGAGTGCGAAAATGTTATAATGAATAAGCACCTGATACCTGTTATTATTGCCGTTAGGAAATTTAGATATTGAAATAAAATATTGGTTTTGCGAGAATAATATTCTAAATAATCAAATAATATCAGTAAGAATTGCCGGTGGAATATGAAATATTAAAGAAAGAACTTCGGTTTTAATGCAAGAATAAAAAACTGAATAAGCGACTGATATCGGTAATAATTTTTGGTGGAAAGTAATAAATGAAACTTATGGGACTTTAATCCCGAAGGGTATTTTTGCCTTGATTAATATTTTTGCGTACAAAGAACGTTGTTTTTATAGTTGGAAATGAAGTAGAATGTCAACTGGGATAGTATGGTTTAAATAAAATTTTGATATAGTTTCTGTCTGTCGAAATACTTGCATGTAAACTTGAATAAACTTAAATAAATGACTCGATATTTCTGCAGTCTTGGAAATGAGTATTATATATGTTACCATGGAAAAGTTTATTGAGTTTAGATAGATAATATCCAACAAACATCAGACTATCATTGCATTTATGTTAAGCGGACACATCAGGCTGTGTAGCTTTAACTATGCGCTTCATATTTACGTCATTGATGTGATAAAATAGTTGTCATAAAGAAACGCTTGGGTTCAGAGACAGGTATCTTAGGATGAGTTGAGACTGTTATTTTTATATTTTGTCAAAAATAGGATTGTGATGTACGCAGGATATGCAGGGTAAAATAGATGCGAAAAAGCTTTCCAAACTGGATGTGTTTCGACTAACGCTTATGGTTGGAACTTTAATTTTTTTTGAAATTTGGTCTTTAATCCGAAATGTCCACTTGAGTTCACTGTTACTGTTTAAGAAATATATTTTTTTTACCTGGATTGAGAATAGCAAGTAAATGAGGCTATGTCAGTTGCAATTGAATGAAACCTTTTGTCAATTCAAAAAAAAACACAGTTATGTGCAGTTGCTTAAGAAATAATTATACAGGGTGTATCCACACTTAATCCAATAACTTTGAGAAGAAGCGAACATCAACCAGAGGAATTAATCTATTGGAATAAAAGGAAGCGTGCAACAAAAGCCCAACGTTTGCCATCGCAGAACAGAAAACATACTTCTAAGATTGCCGTTTCTAGGAAACGCAGCATGTATAGTAATAAGACGATATCTAATGATAACTATCATGAGTGCCTTTTCGGCAAAACTGTTTAGCGTATTCTTCATACACTCACCTTACTAAAGGATGAGGGTTATAGACCGGCTGCTGTTTCAGGCCACTTCCATCTGCGTTTATTCATTCACCATATTCTGTGGAGCTGAGCGCATCGGCCATTATTTGAAGCGTCCGGAAATTATAGCATAGGTGATTACTAATCTGCCGGGGTATGCAAAAATATACGTCAGTCGGGTCTAAACTCAAGTCACTTATCCCTCATCAATAAGAACCACCACTTTGACACCAGAGAAGGCTTACAGGTTCCCTACCAGACTTTAGCAAAAAACGCTAAAAAAATACGCAAACGTATGATAGCTACAACCGAAAGCAAATACAGTTTTTGTTAACAAATCGATCATTTTTTTCAGAATACTTTGACCCAGACCATCTGCAATCCCTGCAGGTGGTAATCGCTTGAGGCCTTGAACTTATTCCCAACAGTCATTGAGAACTGCGCGTTTGACATCAAAAACAGCCCTTGCACCCTTCACTTAACGCCTTTCCACCCCAGTCATATAGTTTGTGCTTAAAAATCAACTGTGACAAAGCGTCACCCCGACGCAAATATCAACCCCGCCAATACCTCAAAAACAATTTCCTCTACAGGTCATTGTTCAGGTAAACAGATAAATTTTATGTTTTCTCTTTTATTAAGGTTCTTTTTTTATGAATAAAGACAATTAAAGCGTACAATAAAATAATCTGAAAATTGTCAGTTTTATTGAGGTGTTCGATACCTAAATTGATATTCAATGAGATTCATTTTCAGTATTTTTTGGGTATTAAGAATTTATCTTGAACTTTGCAATTATTTGTGAGGCTTTTAAGGCTTTTTTGCATTTAAAGTCGATATATTGACATGAATTGAAAGACGTATGGTACCTTTTCCTTTGGCTCTGTCTTTCCTTTCCAACATAATTAAGTAAAACTGGCGAAATCAAGGTTTCCAACCGAGGACACATTGTTGTATATCAAAATATTCATTTAAACCCCCAGGAAATAAATTTATTTGTTTAAGAAAAGGGTCTGCGCCAAGGACAAGATATTAATCAAAAAACTACACTAAGGAAGATGGAATGACGGAAATATTCTAGTAGCTTGCAGTTTAACTATTAGGGCACTAACAACATAAGTATCGGCAAAAGACAGAGTTCACAGAAACAGTCCTTATTCAGTTCAATAAATTAAAATGTTCCTTCACTTCCACCCTGTCCTCACAGAGAAGGAGAAGTTTGCATGGGGTCCGCTAAAACGGAAAAATCTGTTTTTCACAGTACAAAACACAAAATGGTCAAAACTGATATAAAAAGACCACTCCTTTCTTGTCAGCCGATAAAAGCAAGTCTCAAGAGTCCCTTATGTCATGTAAGGACATTGTCGGTTAGTTCACAGGTTTGCTGTTTATTAAACTTTGGTCATAACAATAATACATTTATATGTTGCTTGAATAAGTAACACGAATTGAGAAAGATTAAGTATTAGGCTTGCAAGCGTGAGGCGTTTAAAACATTAGGAAATGTTTATGAGGAAGCGCTGTAAAAACAGTGATCTTATAGCTCATTTCATCTTTTAAAACGGGCAAAGGTGAAACATTATTGTCCTAACTATAAATAAAACTGATGTTAAAACTAAACAATTCCATTGCATACCTCAATAACAGTGGTTTAACAAAGAAACGAAAATGCTGAGAAAAGAGTACTGTGTAAAAATTAAAACTAATCTGCTTTCGCCTTGTTCATTGATTAACCAGCTTTACATCAAAAGGGATCTTGTATTCAATTTTACATGATGAAACTCGAAAACATCGTACGAAACATTGAGACAACTTTGAATTTAAAAATTAACTGAAAATGTCTATACTGACTTACATCATCCAGATTTACATTTTTCTACAATAAAGATATCTCATTTTAATGTGAACATACATGTTTAATGAGAATTGTCAGGAAGAAATGCAGTTTAATTTTGAAGAAGTTCAAATATGATCAAAAATATATAAATTATTTAGATATTGTAGGTAAATTTGAATGTTTGGTCCATCAAACGGACTATAAGATCATTGTGTTCGATTGCGAATTTATTCATAACAGGACATTTAGAAAATAATTTTATAGACATGTTAGGCTATAACTGCACAAAATGCACTGAACATATCATTGTGACCTCTGAACTGAATTTAATAATTTGCATGCCTGCAAAATGCCATTTAATTAAACAATGGGCTGCACATATTGGACGTTCATTCCAATGGATAAATAACAATTTTTATATTGAATTGCATAATACATAAGAGAGCGGTACAAAACATTATTAAAATAAACTCGTATCAAAAAAGGATGGCAAACTTGGCAAATATATGTTCTCTGAAAACGTTAAGGTCAATTTCACAACAGAAAACAGAAAGTTACAGTGAGGTTACGCAAAACACAATAAACGAACTGAATTTTATGGTTTTCTCATTTTTGTTAGTGGTATTTGATTAATCGGACGCTTTAACTAGTACTGATCAATAGTCATGCTTGAAAGTTAATGGTTGTCTGGGAATTATATGACACACATTGTAAACAACAAATCAATAATTAACGTAGTCCTAATTGTATCCATGGCTTATCTCCGCAAACCAAAATGCATTAGAATTTTCCCATATAAAGACAAGTTCTGAAATTAGACGGACACTTTGAAAAATGAGTAAACGAAATTGGATGTCGTACGTTAACTAAAATTGGAGAGTTCAATCTCCGTTGCATTTAAACAAGCAGCCATCATTTCTTTTCTTGGCAGCAAGTATGTTAAACGTTCTGTAACGTTTTCTTAAATTTGCATTTTGTGTGAGACCTAGCCACATAACCAACAATGAAGTTTACTTCCTAACCGTTTCTGCAATTATGCGTTACTGCACCAATGCGTTTTCGTAGACGAACAATCAGCTTTCGGTTTGACTATTCTGCCTAACGAAGGTTTCTCTAAGCGAAACAAAATGACCTTCCTTGTCAATAATAAATTATGTGAAATAGAATAATGCATTCCCACAAATAAAGAAGTTTTAATTTATGCTACAAATATATTAAATGATAATAGATAGAAAGCGCTGTGTTATCATTTTAAAGAAGTAGAAAATGTAATCCTCATAAATGTTTTAAGCTATTCTTAACAATATTTTCCACATTTTTAAACCAAATATTTATACAGGGTTTTCAAAAACTGCGAAGTTTATGTAACCTGCCAATGAAAAAGACATTTTTACGGTCAGCCGAAAATGTGCTGAATTTCATATTTTTCTAGCCTGCAAATTGGAGTTTACTTGTGCAATGAGCTGCCCTATTTGGGTGGTCATTGAAAAGGAGATATAATTAGTTTATATGCAATGGTTTTGCACACTCGAAAACGCATAAATTCACACTTGCATTTACTCATCTACTTTGCATAATATACGATGGATGGCAGATTGGCTTACACATGAACTTTGAAAAAGGATTTGGGGAATTCCATAACAGAAGACTTAAACATATGGCTTGTAATCACAATGAACTTAACAGAACTTAATTTTGTTGTTGTATAATTGTGGCCAATGATATTTGATTTTTTAAAGTGTTTAACTAGTATTTCTCGCTATGCATGCTGGCAATTGTGGCTGTTTATTTGTCTTACTTTTGAAAAAAATTTGCGTGCTCCGTGGGATTTGAACTCATCTACTTATTTTGACTGCGATCTGTGTATCATCAAACAACAAATTAAGACACCATTTTAGCTTTTTAATTTGTTCTTATGTCATCCATTGATTATTTCTTATGATCTTCTCTCAAAGATCATATTTTCCAAAGGTGCTTCATTTCACACATTTCACCTAGCATATTTAAAAGACAATTTTGCACAGATTCCTGAGAAAAACAGTGATGTCAAAATAATATTTCTCCGAAAAAACAAACTGTGTAATATTAATATACGCGTTTCAGCATATATAAAAAATTTATAATTTAACTTATAACATGATATTGGTGTATAATTTGTGCTATCCTTGGCTGACGTAGGCGTCATAATTTTTCATTAAAGGCAGCTTCCGTATTCGGATAAAAATTTCAAAAATAACACTTAATAAATCGTAAAATCGAATGTTTACTAACTTGAGCAAATTTTATCCTCAGGTGCGTTGCCTATAATGCAAAACGGCAGAGATTGTTATAATATTTGGTCGAAAAAAGATGAAATGTTTTACCTTCAGTTTACGTTTCGTATTTTTGAGATTCGCTTAACTCTCAAACCCACCCATTATATTTCTTTTTCCAAAGGACATTCATTTTTGATACTGGATTATCATTTTGACTTTTAGTTGAGCGAGTTTGGAATAAGGGATTTTTAGGAAATCATTGGCCAAAAAGATTAAAAGTTTGGTACATTCGTGCGTTCACAAAGGTAATAGCGAAATAAAATAATTAGAAGCGAAGGTTTCACTCTGATCGCAAAAATTCGAACGGTTTACGGGCGTTTGCCGATTTCGGATATTACAAGGCCAAATTCTAATTAATCACACATATTAAAAGGAGAAGAATAAAAACATTCGTTCATACACATTCATGTAATCCAAGCTGTGTTGCCCCTGAAATCAGTAATTGCTTTAAGCGCACCTGTCTTAAGCATGTTACATTACGATAGAAACTACCATCATTTTTCAAGGAAACGAGACACACCTGCCTGCATCCAATCGACGGAAACTGAAATATAGTAAGGGAATTTGATCCACCAACTGTAGGTATTTCTGGATTTATCTTCCTTCTGAAAAATCCCATTAAACCAAGCTTCTCTGTTGTTATTCCGAAACGTCAATTCTAAAAGTAAAACAAGACTTATTAATACTTCTATGGTGGTTAGCAATGAACCGTCATCTTTGCGATTTTCCACAGATAAAGCGTTATTTTAACATTTATCAGTGTCATTAGACGAAAAGCATAAATAAATCCAATGGATTTTTCTAAGGTTAACTTCTGCTTAAATACACTCCCAACACAATATAACTTTGTGCCACCATTTTAATAGATTCAGCATTCAGTCTTATGGAGCATCAGAAAAGGAAGTGTATTCCTTACTTACATTTAACTGATTTCGAAACTTCCTTCTGATATAACAATGTGCTTATCATAGAAAACGGGCTTACGCGCGTAAAATACTTCATAGTCAGAATTGCATTATGAGAAAGCTGAAGTCCAACTGAGAACTGAGACAATGATACATGACGATTAATTTTGCCGAATATATAGCCCTGCAATATGCGATCATGAAAAGCGACGAAAATAATATCGCTCATTTGAGCCATGTCTTCCGTTTGGTCGCGCCAGGCCACACTGTGCAATGACTGAGAACACACAAAAGGATTATCGATGGGACCTGGTGTTTCGTGCCGAAGAATGGCCGCGAAAGCACTTACTTGAATTCCGTCCGTAAACCCTTACATACAGGATAGGAGAGTCACGAGTAACTCAACCATCCAGTTACTGAATAAATTTTGCTGAATGCATTATTGGAGTATAATTTTCAACTGGTGTCATGAAGGAAATTTTCAAAAGTTTCATAAGCTAAAATGTACAAAAAAGTAGTCGAAATTCTTTTTTATGCGATCATTGCTAAATTGAAATCCGCTTCTTCAACAGTGACTGAGCCCATAACTATCAGCAATCTTAAACGTTAATTTAGAATGATCTAATGAGTATCAATGCCAATGACGCATAATCCTTCTCGATATTGCAATACACTACTATTTTGCAATTAAATTACCATTTCTGTCCATATATATATATATATATATATATATATATATGTGTGTGTGTGTACACAAGTGTAGTGCAACTTGTTTCCTCTTTTTTGATTGAATATTTGTATTTTAGACTGGAAAAACGCAAGATATATCGATTCATATCAAGAATGGTCTTGCAGTTTTTGACTGAATATAACTTAAATCGTGTCATTTCCTAAGTAAAGCCCTGAACTACATAATGCTCACTTATTCTTCGAACTATTTTTATGCGTAAGAATACATGAGAGGTAGCACTCTTCTTGCTTTTTGAAAGCAGATGCTTTGCGGTCACAGAAAGAGGGCTGAACATTAAAACTTTGTTCGGCATACCTCGGATCTCTTGCTGCCTTGAATGAATGAGCAACGTCCACTGATAATTAAGAGTAGGCTGCATTGTTGGCCCATTGATCTTTATGAAAACTGCCGCTTCTACCTTTCAGCCACTTCGTTAACATTGTTCACTAAACTATACCTGTTACGGCATAACACAAACAACCAGGTACGTGAACTAACCAAAGCAGTCTTGTACCCTGCTATATTTAATACAAAACAACCGCACTTTTATTGGAACATAACTAAGTTTTATTTATTTGGGATTTGCGTGTTCATGCTGTTAGCGTGTGACCAAAACCGATTAAAACCCCAGAAAAAAAATTTGCATATTAAGGTCATTAGTTTATGAGTAGGTGAACTATGCATGTATTTGAACTGTCTTGCAAATTTTGAACCTTATCACGGCATTGATACCTTATTGGTTAATTAAACTTATGCCACTATACAACGCACAACTACAAAACTAGCCAGAAGATAAGCCATGAACTCACCACTGCGTGGTCTGTCAGTAAGCATGCTGTGTGTGAGTTTCCCAAAACACGAACTGTAGGCACGCATTAGAAGTCCTACATGATACAATGGCATAGGAATATCAACCTGGTTAGCAAAACCATGTGTAGACCACAGCATGTGTTGAGGTGCATCACGGGTTCAGGGAGTGGGCGCATCCTGACTTGAAGGCAGACTTGTTTAAACGAAGTGGGCTTGCATTACTCGCATTTAATTTAATATTGACCACCCACGTAATAGCTTGTTGGCTAGAAAAAAAATAGACAACTGACATTGCCATGGATGCAGTGCTTGCTAAAGTAAATCAACCAGTCTCATCGGCATCCATGATATGAGTGGGAGTTAGATGCTGCCTTGTCATATTTCATTCATTTAAAAGAGTAAGAAAACGATTTTGACTTATGACTTTGAGTCGCGGGTGGGTAATAAATGTCAGTTTAATCCGTGTCTGACGCTTCGTACCTCTCTTTCTCTTTTAACATGGATTGCTTTCATTTTCCAGGTTGTAGAGTCTTCAACAATATAAAGTTTCCACAGTGTCCACTTCATCAGAATGTGTCTATGGACATCTGGCTTGCATGTCTAGTGTATTCCATCATTTAATATTTATTCAGCTACGTGTTGCAGGTATCCTTTCAGATTTCATGCCAGAGCCCGTATCTTTCTGATCATTTAACACACGAAGTAAGTTGGCCTTAAAGATCCATGCTTCCTATCTGCATGGAAGTTCTAGGTATAAATGCGCCTCCTTCGTCCGTAAATCACCCAGTTTAAAGTGTTTAAGTGGTCCTTAGGGCTCGATTAAGTGTTATTACTTTCAAAACCTTTGACTGTCGGTCTCAACATCCCAAAGTACTTCTCCAGGTCGTAAAAACTTCCTCAGCTTGCTTCATCGTCTTCTGGTTCCCAACCCCCCCCCCCCTTTTGACATCGACCCTCGGACGCACTTTGCTTTCTTATTTTCTTTTACTACATTTAACCTTCACAATCCTTTGATTTAGAAGTACCTTTGACCTGAGTCACGGGCATTTCTTGTATGTCAGCAGATGAAAGCCCATGGGACCAAAATGCCTACTAGTTTGAATTTTTCCCAGCACCGATGCACCCATCCATTCAAGTTATTTTGGTGGGATTGCTTTCAGATAGTTCAAATATCCTTTCGAAATTCTAACAAACATAGTAAAGAGAACATCGAGTGGTTAAACTGCTGAGTGAGGCCCAGCTAAGCCGTGCTAGACTATCCACAAAACTGAGTCAAACAAATACCTGTGGTCATACTTAACATGGGCTCGAAAGTAAATTGGGAACGTGACGTATCTACCACGAAAACGTTTTGGCACCACTATCTGGCTTCCTTTGAAGATGGCTCCCACAACGCATATGAGAGTCCACTCAAATGTTGCCCCATATGTGTCATTGTATGCGGTAACTAATATTTGTGTCGTTCAGAGCATTGGGGTCTAAATCGCACCTGGAAAACGACGTGGAGACATGCTATCTCGTTTGTCAAAATGCGATCTAGATCTTTGGTCCTTAGAATCATGCTTATACAGCATTTTCCGGTAAATCTTCCGAGAGGTAGACACATTCCACATCCAACGCAAAGCTCGCCATGTAGATGTCAGCCTGGAGTGCCTCAATCATGCGTTCTCACAAAACCACCCTGGTTACTCTGCTCCTCGTCCTCTTTAGCCTCCGTTCTGCCGTGTCAGATTCGCCATCTAATATTTTTAAATATTTTACAATGGGCACACCCCAACTCTTTAGTTCTCGCGAACCATTCCACGATTACGTAGTCGTAAATGGGATTCACGTTCACTTTCTCAATCGTCTGGATATGCATATAATTAGACATGAACGAATTCCTTGAATATATAGCATTCCGGCTGTGGTATAACCCCTCAGTTATGAGGCGCTCTGCTTCCATAAGTACCAGTGTGGTCGCTTACCCGTGCCATCTAGATACCAAACAAAACATTTTTGAATAGGTCGCTTTAGCGGCACTTGACGTCACAATGACTTGATGAAAGTTAAACACAAGAAGCTATCCAACCCTGGCCGACTTGCTTCCAGGGGACGCAACGATCATCGTTTGCCTTTTCGAAAAGTCTAGCTGTTAGTGTCTGCTAAGCTGCGTGTCTGCTCACCAACGCACTTAAAGCTCTTCGAAATAGCTTTTTTGCCTGATTATTAATTTTGCAATAGTGGGCTTTAAAAAAGGTGCCAATAAGACAAATGTTGTGGACAGCTTTCCTGATTATTGACTTACGATTTTCCGAAGACAAATGTTATTTTGAGGTAGCTAACGCTGCTAATTTTGAGAATATCTTTTAGGATTGCCAGTTTTTGTAAAATTCATGTGAGATCGATCTCGTAACATACAGTTGCATGTTAGCTGTGAGCTAACATTGATGTGAAACGTTCTCTATACTCTGTGGTACCGTTGTTGATAAGGGCACTTTTGGCAATTTTCCAAAAGCACACATTTATGCGTTCATAAGTTACCAGCATTTTTTTCTTGTACGAATTGCCTTTTATGTCCCTCGGGAATGGGAATAAGACGGGAATGGGAACTGCGCCGTTCACCTAAACTACGTTGTCTTACGATCAAATTTAGGAGGGCAAAATATCTCCATGTCTTAACGTGAACGCGAAATTTTCGCATAAAATAAACTATCAAACACTCTTAAACCCTATGCCAATCCTTAAAATAAACCATACAATAAACCACTGTTATAACGCAAACCTTTTACAATAATCATGAATATAATCCAAAATATGAACTTCAACTAAAGATTTAAACCAACCGTTAACTTAAGTCTTTCTTTCATTTTTCTGCTCAAATTAATTGTAATGGATTAAAGTGCAAATAGACATATATTTTGGATGATTCATTTTCCTATGTCCTATGAATTGGGCAAAGGCTATGCATCAGTTTTCTTTTTTACTTGATCGATTATACGTGCAAATCCAAGTGACTTCTACAGTAATTTAGAATTGTACTTCATACGTAAAAGTAAATTTATGAAAAGCATGCAAATGGCTGCTGGTGATTTTTGTGAAAAACATGAGTCAAAGCTATCCAAAGTTTTCAAATATTTCTTATATTATAAATTAACAAAGCTTGATCAATGCGCTCTGGCTTACCAGTTCTGGCAATTTTTAAAGTATTTTTATTGAAATAATCTATTTTAAAATTAAATATTATCTCTATAAATGGTTACGATCTCCCAGCTGCTGTATACATTCACCACATCTAGCATGTAAACGTACGACAAAATTCTTGTTTTCCTTCAAGTAGGCCTCTTTGATCCCACACGCAGATCGTGCGATCGTCATTTTGTATCCACTAACTGAAATATAATGATCGGTATGTTCCTTTCAGAGTTGGAAATAAATTAACAACATGAAAATCTTGGGATTATGAATTTTGGCAATTGTATTCCGGTAGAAGCTGTATGTAACTGCTTTATATGATTGCCTAGATAAGAATGCTCAACACTTTGTCCCCTTTTAACGTCAGTTATTAAAATTGCCTTTCCGATCATTACGAAGTATTCGCAAAATATACACGAACATTTTAAACACAAAAGCACAAAGTTTGTTTCCGCACCTTAGAATCTCATTCGCATATTGCAAACGTTAATCATTTTTTAAAAAATGACCATTTAAAATAGAGGAAGTGTTATCTGAAAAATTGCAATAAGGGCAAAAACAACAACGGTAGACCTAAATGAAGAAAAAAATTTCAGAGGCCTATAATTCACAGGCGATCGTTAAAACCTAATATTGAAAGAAACTTCTTTTATAACTAATGCCTATCAACTAACTAGTACACGTTATGAATCATGTTTCCAAAATTTTTACTTCTCAATGGCTACGAGTTGGGCAGGCAATATTTGCCCCATCCTGTTTGGCCGAATCAAGGCATGGCATGGTTCACCTCTAACACAACCATGGCTTATTTGGTTGATATTGGTCACTGGGTAGACCTTAACCAAACATTTATTCTCCTCCACATAGTGCCGAAGAAACACTGCAAATTCCTGCATCATCGGATAAATGCGACGGCAGAGGCAATGGCTATACGGTTAATCATCCCCACCATGTGCTCGCAAAAAGCGTTTGTAGTGGCTATATGGGTTCGTTAGCCGAAGAAACCCTAAGCATGTGTGTTCAAATCTGACATGTTGCCTTCCTCATCAATCAATTTCATAATTGGCCGAGATTGTTCTCTGAATCACGTGAACCCTCTTCACCATACTCAATATTTATTGATGTTTTATTACTGAATAGGCCTGACGATTAATAATCGAATGTGAACCTTCGTCAAACATGACTTGATTAAATTAACATTATAATTAAAAATATGCTTACAAAATATGAATTCGGATCAATTAACGCTGCAAACGTTATGTTAACATCGTTAAATCCCTTCATAAACCTTGACAACGGTAACGAGACTTCTGGAAGAGCTTCACCTGAAACAATAACGTAGGAGTTTTAATTTGCACGGTTAAAGTAGAAATGATCTGTCGTTGGCTGGGTATTGCTAATTAAAATATTTCCTTCATTAAATTAAAGATTATATCGTGTTTAGAACATTGCTTGTTTTAGAATTTTGCGATTACCTATAGATGGTTTCGGAAATACACAATCGGGTGCAAACAATGTAGACATTTTCCATAAAGTTAAACGTTTGCGATTTGTCACAGACGAAATTTTGATTTCCGTCACATATCCAGGATCAACTAAAAGAAAGAGGGCGTTAGATATTTTGAAATTATGGTTTAAAGATCAATTTAAGGCCAATTATATATTTTTTAAAAATTCATTGAACTTCCTAAACACTCCAAAACGTTTGAGGTGCATATAAAACGTTTTTTTCTTTTTGCAAAGATTTCCGGGACAACATAATTTAAATACACATCTTCTTAGTTTGAGCTGTCATTTTCATAAAATAAATATTCTTTGGGTCAATGAGGGAGCGGTGATTCAGAGAGACATTATATTCATGGCTGGGTTTGATTTGTACGGTCTAACTTAGTTGTTTTCCGACTATGGACGTCTCCACCTAAGTTGATCGCATAAGTGTAACGTGGTATATAAAGAAGGGCCTATACGTGACCAGACTGCCCACTGTCTGACCATCGCGTAGCCAATACCATACAAGAATGTATGAGGGTGGCGTTTAAGTTATCCCTTCCTGCGAAAGCTTTTGCTTGGAAAATATTACTCTGATATTATGACACATAACCTTAAAGGACAGACAGTTAAATGTGTAACGACTCCTTCGGAAAACGTTACTCGCATCATGTGAAATCCAAGGTATCTCCGACATTTGTGAAACATTGAGTCTTTGTGGACTGATCAGATCTGTGTAAGATGTGTAGCTAGGCTGATAATCTTGTTTATTCATTGCGTTAAGTCCTGTCTACGTTTTGCCTAGACTCTGCGTACTTGTAAGCTCCAGGGATATACGAAAATGGAATGAGAGATTGATCGATAGCTGCTGGTTTAAACTGTTGTGCTGTTTTGACGAGTTATCATTTTTGCTCTGGTTATACACAAATAGATTTCCCTTTTTGTGTTGCAGCTGTTGTTTTTACTACTGGTTAACAAGCATAATCTCGGAAGGGAGAGGCACCATTACGTGTCTAAGGGATTGGACAAATAGAGCTACTATGTTGGTGACCGCACGTTATTATTCCTCGTTATGGGACGAGATTTGATAAACCAGGCTCGGGCGCGAAAATGAAGCACTTATGAAACTGACTCAAGGCAGTCCCTTATGTGAACAACATTAAACGCAAAAATGCATACACTAGAGCTGTTTGAAAAGCGCAAATTTTACTTTAAGTTAAAAAATTCGTCTTTCTTTCTTCGGATACTTTACAATTAAATGCACAAGAAAAAAATATTTGTACATCAAACTACCGAATATTTTATACAGTTTATTTTAAAATACTGCAGGCGATCTTATGAACGTGACGATTTTCTCTAATAACAAAGGATTTTAGTAAAAATCATTGGTCAATCAAAATGTTATAGCTTCGATAACTTTAATATTTGTCTGTACCGCATTCTTACTATTGATGACTGGAGCCTCACTCGTTATAAGGAACCATATTTAAATACGCTGAATTTTGGAATGTAAATTAAAAAAGATGCAAAATGCGCCTACTGCTTGTAACTGAACACGGTCTGCCAACTTCGACATTATTTTTACAAAGCACGCTCCATTTATGATTTGTAGCATCTCTTCGTCAAGCCAGTACATCTACAAGGAACACAAAAATAGAAAAAAGTTGTGCCATTGCATTTTACTCCATATTTATAGAATGCAGATACGTTATAACTGGATAATATAAAATCTAAAGTCAATCGAATAGAGAAGCATTTTACGATTTATTTTAAGTACAAAAATGATTATTTGTTTCCTAAGTTATACAGATTTAAAAGTTTAAATAATTATTTAACGTAGGCCATGACCGAATAAAACAGATAATATAAAAATTTTGTTAATTTCTCGGATAGATTGCGTCTAAATTGATACAATACGCGTTTTTGTGATGAATATCAAAAAGGCTTGATTGTAAATATGATTTTGCTGTCAAAAAAGGCGCAACAAACATAAAGTTAATTAGTAAACCGAACAGTATTTGATATTCACCATTCATTTAATTTTTTTGATTCCATTTCTGATAAAAAGAGTATTATTCAATGCCATGGATGCAAATGAGAAACATTCGTTTCTAATCTTAGCATTTTTCCAAAATTCCACGTTACGTACGCAGCTTGCGCACAAGCCGAATGAGGTCGGGGGTTGGCAGGAATGTGGCCGTATCTACTTTGAAGCATATTTAATATTCGGGAACCCCGAATTAACGGAATGATGTACACAGCTATAAAATGCAACTTCGCTGGTCAATTTAAAAATGTGCAAAGATAAATAAATTAAGCAAACTTAAATTGTATTTATTCAAGTATGTAATTGTTATTCAGGCATACTTCACGTCTTCATGAAAATAATCTTTTTTATTTACGTAACTACTTAAGAAAGCACTTATCTGCTTATCAATTTGCATGCTGAAATACGCGATTTGGACACATTCTACCGTTTTTTGATTTATTTATTCAGTGGAACCTAAACCTTCCCTTTTCGATTCTCTTTAAGACACTCGGGTTAAATTTTGTGAAGAAACGGAATTATTTTATATGTATGTGGTATTTTATTATGATTTATATCCAAGAGGTTTTGTGAACAAGATAGGTATGTCAGATGGCCGCAACGTTTAGCAAACAGCAATTCAAGTTTAACAATTCCTATAACTGTTTTATCATTTTTCATAAATATTGTACTTTTACCTACCATGCATATGAATAGTCAGTTTTGAGGAATAATTGTACAAACCCAATGCATTTTTGAAAATTCTGCGTAAGGCAAATTTCTACTAAAGCATATAGAACCTCCTACTTGTCAAACAATGTTTAGAAGCTCACGAGATGTTTGAATAAAATCTTTTTTCGTGAAAGCGGACCAAGGACTTGGCATGTGTAAGGCTTTATTGCTTAAGAAGTGGCAGTTTTATACTGGATTAACGTTTTTATCCCGGTGAAGATTTATCCAAAAACTCGCAGTTTGTCTTGTTTTATTTAAACATTCGCACGAAATTCATGTTTGACATTAGGCCGATATCCGGTAACAGTTTCATTACTTTCTTTTGGTAAATCTCACCATTGAGGATGTTGGTCAGAAATGGTTTATTGAAACTTCGGCAATGCCTCAAAATAAGGTGGTGTAAGTCAACGTCCTACTGCTTAAAAGAGATTAACATACGCTTTCTTTTGGAATTATGATTTAAATTTTTTCAGCATAAAGACTTTGATTTGGTTTTGATTAAATTTATATGCAAAAAAAAAGAGCACCGCATCAAACCGAAATACATATGCTCACCGAAGCCCGCTACTGTAGGCACCATGCAGAGAATATATGGCAAAATTGACCCATGTTTTTTTCAAAACTGTGTAGGTCGTTTGCAACTGACATCCTTTGTTAGTTAATATAAACAAAGTGATAAAAAATCGTATCTTATGAGCAAAATAGAACAGCCCATGGTTAAATAATAAAACTTTTCACAGGCCAGTTAGCGGGAAAAAATGGCCATTCGAATTCAGCAGCCCACAAACGCCCGGAAATATGACAAATTAACTTTTCTCTTGTTCCATCAATCTTTTTAACAATTACCTCTTTGATCAGAGACTTATGCAAATGAAGTAGTATATTTTGATCGTCCGCGTGAGCGATAGTGGGAAAAAATTACTCTTAAGAAGCTGATTAATGCCAAAAGTAATTTAGATTCGAGCAAGTAGATTCAACATAAAATGAGTAATTTGTAACAAAAGAACACTCGTTGATCACCACAACAATTTGCTTATTGAAAAGAAACAGAGTGGGTAGAAGGATAATATGATGAATAGGAGAAAGAGGAAGCTCTCACTGAGTTGGGATTAATGCGTGGCTGACGTTTGGCATACCTCATTGTCAAATCACTTGAGCCTCGAACCCGCGCTGCAATCCTAAGAAGACCACCACACTAAAAATTACGCTTAAAATCTCGTTGCCGTGTTGACTTCTGGCGGAAATATTGACAATGGTTCTTGTTTGATCACTAATCGGGTACTTTACTAACTTGTCCCTTTTGAGCCAGTATAGCATTTGCTCAGCATAAATTATAGTAAGGACAGTTTACGGAGCATCTTTCAGCCTTAAATATGCAAGCCACTGATTGGTTGCTAGCTGAGCTTGGCAGTCAGCCTTAAAGCACAATGGAATGTG
Source organism: Schistocephalus solidus (assembly GCA_017591395.1). Classification (NCBI taxonomy): domain Eukaryota; kingdom Metazoa; phylum Platyhelminthes; class Cestoda; order Diphyllobothriidea; family Diphyllobothriidae; genus Schistocephalus; species Schistocephalus solidus. The sequence goes on from WEDG01001465.1 coordinate 36,853, forward strand.
TTTCCAGTAAATCATTGATGAGCACTTATCTACCACCGTGGACAATAAATTAAATTGCACAAATTGCGTATTTACTTAGGACTTTAAGTGTTGCTGATTGACCACTTTGCACATTTAATGACCACCAGCTGTTGTCTTGTCAGATAGAATTCGGGTTTTAACTATTATGTGAGGATCCTCTTATTTAACTTCTCGAGACTCGATAAGCATTTTTCTGAATTGACAACATGCAAGGACAGTCAAAATCACATATTGCCTTATATATCCGACACAGTAGATTTTAAAACAAGATTGGCAGATAATGATCTTACTTACCATTTTACTTTCAGTTTCATAACGCAACATAGGCGATGGACCATGAGATGCCGTGACTACTGACGAACCCCATAATACTGGGGCTTCGTAACCTGCAAGGTAAAAGTCGGACCAGCAAGGTTACTGCATATGCAATAATTTTCCCTTGATGCGATCTTATCCAATATTATCTTCTGACGGTCTGTTGGTTTAGGTTTTGTTGCATATTCGAAGAACATCCTCACAATATCTGGTTCATAAGAAGGCGTTTTCAGATGAGAGGTTTTATCAGAAAAAGTATAAACTGTATTAAGCATCGTTGATTAAACGTTATTAACTATAAAACGTTTGTCTTATTTCGTCGAACACTTGAAATATCACTGTAACGAAAATCCATGTTGTATGTTATTTGCAGGAGGAACGCATGTCAGAATCAATTCAATTTCTGAATTTGTGGATGCCCAGTTCAATAAAACTGAAGGGAATTGGTCCAGTTAACTGCTTAAACAATTGAAAAATAGTACATTCGCCATTTTAAAATAAAAATAAAAATTGAGGAATACTAAAACAAGTATAAGACGTGTTTTTAAACCATAAACACCAAAAAAGATCAAAATCCGACCCAATGACATATTCAATCTCTTACCGCTATGTAGTTTATTCAAATCCAGCAGTTGAAACCTAAATTTGAGGACTGTAGCTTAATATTGTTCATTGTTTGTCGACTACATTCAAACTTCCATACACCACTCTCACCACTTACCATCTACTTAAGTGTATTTAAAACCGACAACGATAATTCAGAAAAATGAATCTATTTTCTCGATGCAGCTGTCCCTTCGTCGACTAGTCCTTAAACATCTTAAGTGATATGCGAAGGTCATCCATAAAACACCACTGGTCCAGCTTGTGCACTATTCATCCGTTCGTTCTACCCTTTCAGAAACCACACAGTGGCTTGTAATAGAATAGACAAATAAAAATTGCTAGAAAATAAGGGAAAGCATGGTTTAAGTCAGTTAAAACCATTGCGTCTTTCCCATCATTATAGCAACTCTTTTACCATTTGAAACGCTCTCACTGTTGCAACGCGCTAAGCACGATCCAAGGGGAATTTTTCAAGAATTTGAAAGGCAATTTTCATATAGTTGTCTGATGGTTCAAACGATAAAGCAAACATAATAGGTGCGTTTGTCAAAACATAATGAAAATGACATGTTGATGCGGTCTTAAATACGAAGCTTATGACGTCCTGTGCCTCAAGATTGCAAAAACGTCAACGGTTTCGAACTTGGTTGCATACGCCTAATGTGAAAACCAACAAAATGTGAAGATAGATGGAAATTCGAAAATTTCTTTTGGAACTAAATTTTATTAGGCAGACATAAAACACAGTTGGTCAGCTGATCTTTAACATTTCGAAACGAATAAGAGGGTGGTTTTATTTAACATGACTGGGTATCAGGTTAAGATATATTTCTTACATAAATTTAAAGTGTTTAAAAAATAAAACGTCCGATATGGACTATTCAAATTAAAGGGATGTAGAATTAAGATAAGCCTATAATCCTTATTTCCCATAAACACGAATAGCTCAAGTACGTTGACTTCATAGTGATTTGAATTGTTGGTAAATTTTAAATATAAATTTGAACTGACGTTTTATCCCAAACAAGTAAAGAACTGCAAGCCAAAGCATTATCACCCACCGCTTAGGATAGAGCAATTTAAATAGGCCCGCTTTATTGATACGTAATTGGTCAATGTTAAACGAATCCTGCGTACTGCAACGCTCAATGTTGTCTACACAATCAAAACAATTTCACAAATGTTCAAAATCATTTTAAATAAACTCTTGCAAAAAAAGGCAGAATTCAGTTTCGCTAAATTATTTATCTTATTCATTTAACCTGAAGTTTTCTCACCTTGTTAATTGCCACTCTAATCTTATTTACAATCGCTTAAACGTGTTGTCATTACTAGACAAAAAAAACAATTACAAAGTAGACCATATTTGGGTGAACTCCGATTATTTATTTAGGTGTTAAATTTTGGAGCAGTGTTTTATATTACGTGTCACAAAAAATCTAAGGAGGGCAAACCATTATTTGCAAGAAAGTAACCATCTAATTCTGGAATTTATATGCAATTTTGACGTTTTATTCTAAATCTTAATATTCACTTGTGATTATCCTTAACTCTGTTAGTGCATAAAAAATTTTCCCATTGCAAATATGTTTGAATTTTTGAAAAATATCATAAATTGTTTATTTATTCGGAGCTGGTGGATAAAAGGGTGCATTTAATTTAAATTATCAATCATTAAAACCCTTGATCATTGCTTATTGTGAATGCATATTTCCTCCGATTTTAATGTGGATGTTTGTTCCGAGTATGCGTCAAATGAACAAGTAATATATAAAAAAATGGAAATTGGCTAAAAAGTGGAAAAAACGATACGCATTTACGTTAGTTTCGAACAAGTTCTAATGAAGGTTCATTCACATGGTGCAAATTTGCAAGCTTATTTAAGGTTAGCTATGCACAACCTGCATATATACAAAAAGAATTGTATTTTGCATAAAGAAAAAAATATAAAATTATGTTCACTTTCATATCGTTAGTAAATGCAAGATATGCGATCACACATCCAAAAAGAGTATATTGACCGTAGGAAATTCAAAAATGTTGACAGTAAAATTAGTTTTTTTCGACATCTTACTTAGTTAATAGCTGTTTCATAGGGCAAAACCTGTTACGAAATAATAGATCATCCGATGTAAATATAATAAATTACAGATTTTCTGGTTCCATGAACATTCAAAATTAATAAAACTTGTTCAGAATTTCATTTTTGGTTGAAATGCTTTCCTAGTTTGCATTCATGCCTGAAGTAAAACATTATGGGAGAAAAATTTAAATGTCTTCTTCCTTCTGTGCATTGGCAGGTGTGCTCACAACTTAATTTGACGGCAAATAATTCTTTTTTCGATATTTTATTTGAAGTAGTTTATGTAAGTATTCGAATTTCTGAAAAAGCTTTTTGAAAATGCACGTGAGAAGTTAAGAAATTTAAGATGCATAATTCAGACGTGTATTATTTGTCCATCTTCTTTATATGCTCGTAAAATGAATTTTCAAGCGCGTTTATCAAAAGAAACTAAACAAATTCCTACACATACTTTAAAAGCAGTTTGATAAAAAAAAGCATGAACTATTTTTTTGTTACATGCAACATGCCTGATGCGTCTTTGTTATTTCATATTACTCTTTCTTAAACTGATCGTGTTCTCTTCTGTTTTTTGAGAGAAATAATCATTTGGTCATCCAAAAATTACTATAGCCACCTTTTACATCATCTTTTTAAAATTTGGCCATTGTGGAATATTGTTATCATCCCATATCAAATATATTACTTTTTCATAAAATTGCAACTCTTTGGCAAATGAACATTAATGGCGAACACAAGGGAGAATAGAATAACCATTTTTCATGCATAACACGTCAAACGTCCAAAGCTCTACATTTGGAAATATATGCTTTTCTACGAAGATCACATTAACTCCGATATGTGAGGACTTAAGTGCATACGCTTGAGGAAATGAACGTTATCTCACAAGAGTTGATTGCGGGCACCGCTTTAGAAAACCTACAAATGCACTTTAAAATAAGTCCTATATGTGTGAAATATCCAATGAAACTCCATCCTGCCTACATAACAAGGAGTTCCGAATTCACTAGGAATGGCAAAAGCAACCATGTTTGCAGTGCGTCAAATGCAATTTTTTGAATTTTCGTGCTCGTTGGCGACAGTGTCCGCGATGCATCCATAAATAGTGAATGGAAGATCAGCTCACAGCAAAGCCTGTTTGTAAATTTAACGCGCTTTCGTACCTGTTGGAAACACGTCTAGAAACCACAGACTTTTTGCACATTCAGGCAAGGATTGGAACCTCTTTTTCAAAGCAAATACTTTTAACTTTTATTAAGCCATAGCTTTTTGATGCCTACTGATAATCTCTTACTATACATCTATTCGTAATTCCAAAAACAATGGGTAGACCCAGAGATTGTCAGTTAATTTGCACCTCCATTTGCAGCATTATGGCAGCCTATGCTCACTGATCTAGAAGCGGATCAGCGGGGCATGGTCTCATGTGTGAGCACATACGTGTGCCGCTCACCTACTGCGTAGAAGGGGGCATAAACCAAGTGATGAGAGGATGGCGTACGCTCAGGTTTTTTTTTTACTGAAGCCTATCAACTGAAAATAACAGTCAAAATTTTAGCTAGCGTTCGCTGTGAGATGTTTATCAGGTGTCTGAAGGATCGGCTAGTTTTATGGCCTACCAATTTTCAGACCCTGGAAAGTCATGCTCACTGTTTTTATGACCTGTCACTATTTGCAGAAGAGCGAACATGATCAGGAGCCTAGGATCTACCGTTTTTCTTCGTAGGATGTGCCATATCCAAAAATGTAATGACAGTGCGTAAAAACTTCTCCTCCAAATGCTTTCCAGCGTTGCTTGTGTTTTTTTTAGTATTTAAATTTAAGCAATAGTAAAATGACAACCCACAAATGCCAGCGATTTCGTTGTTTGAATTTTTGCTGTGTAGTGATTGCAATGTGACCTAATTGATAATATGCAATTAGAAATCTGACAATTCCAGGCAGTGTCTGCAGGAGATTTTTGTGAATTTGCCTAGACCTCAAAGGGAAGAATTACAGATTCGTTAAGAAAGTTTGATATGACATAAAGCATTAATTTTCAAACCATTGTGGTTGCTCTTATTTGTACTTATTTGAGACTGTTCTGATCTTGAACTCTCCAGAATCTCAAGCTTTGTACAGCGTATTCCAAATGTAACCTAATGAATGTTCCAAAAATCTTATCAAATAGATGTACATCGAAATCTAATAAGGCTCGTCTGATGGCATGCACCACAGGCATTGCAGGCAGGACAGAATTCAGGTGACAGATCCTAATAATTTGGACTAAAGCCACACCCAATATTCGTTAAAGAATGCTCATCCAGCACCGAAGGAATTCCCTTTTACATACTTGCACTTAAGTCCACTTTCAACACCTGCCAGCGGTCACCCATTGGCTTGTATTATAGGCATTGTAACATTGCTAGCACAGACAAGGGGAAATTGAATGACAATTTCCCACACATTAAAAGTCATAATTTAGTTATACCCAAACACAGTTGGTACAGATTTCGATGCTCGAAATGGCAAACGGCTGGTTAAAAGTAGAACGCTATACCCATTGATCCATGGGCTCATTCACTTGCCAGTTGAAGTCGAAAATATTTTTAATTTTTCCGAACGCTACTCAATTGCTAGGAGATACTACTCGTCCCGATTGTCAGCACGGAATGAACGTAGCTGTGATCAAAGGGTGATAGATGCTTTTCTTGGAAGATCAGAGTAAAAAGCAATATAAGGCCTCAAGCGCTGAAGCTTCAGGGCTTGAACGGAAGCTGGCAAGCTTTGGCTGTGGTCGGTGCTTGAGGGCAAACGCAAATGAGCTTAGGAAGGCTCTCTATATGTATTAAATCTCCTAGGCTACTGCACTCTGTCTTCATCCTCTGAAGATTCAAATTAACTGGGAAGTTTTCAAATTTTATTTTAAATGGCAAAACCAAAACACGTTTGTAGCGCCATGCGTACAAGTTTTTGAATTTGCTTTCTAATGTGCTGTACTTATGAAAATTGAACTATGTACAAATGCGTATAGATTGAGTGCTTTTGTTTCACGTTTTCGATGTCTTTATTTATTAATAGGAATTTATGTAGCAGACTTACAGATGCCATTCATTATTTTTCTCTGCAGGAGCAGCTTATTAATGTTATCAGGCTTTTTGACTCGCTGGCAGTAAAAGAAGTAATAACAAAATATCCCTATTAGCTGTCGTTGCCTGTTTGCATACAATTTTTGTCACATTACCATTTAGATGTGACCGAACGGTTGAATACGTAGGTCATCTGCCTAGTAGTCGATATATGTTTTTGGCGAAGTTTATACCTTCGACTGTGGTGTCAATTTTTCCCACGCAATTGAATTGTGAGTGTCTATGTTTTGCAAAACCTCATAGCTTTGTATTCGGTGCATTAAAAGTTTTTAATTAAACTAAATAAATGGATAAATCAACTAGAATATTCAACAATCAGACTTTATAGAAGAATACAACATCTCAGCATTTTTTGTGATTTCTTTTGTGATGAAGTGCAGCTTCAGTCCTCAGTCCACTGACGTGGGTTTTTAAAACAGGTAAAGGATAAGTTCGTCTTACCTTGAAGGAATAGCCTCCGGGACGTGAACGAATCAATTGTAAAGAAATATAATTTCAACGACATTAACATTGACCTGGATTTACCGCCTTCCCTACCAGAAACCATACGGCCCAGGCATCAGATTTTCAGCGGTTAAGCACCGGGGTCTGACGCAATGCCACTGGATGCCTACAAGAACGGTGGGCTCAGTTTGAAGTCCCTTCCTCAGTTCATCGTGTTAGCAAACCGACAACTGTCATTAATGCCAAATGTTACTTAGTACGGTCAAAACCTACAGTTAGCTGTCGCTTTCTCAGCTCAATATTTGACGACACCGTGAAATATCATACCTACCATGTATGAATTTCAACTTTAGATATCATTATTAATAATTCTATCCCAGAATTTAACATTTCTTCCCACCGATAAATGTCAAATCTGCCATATCTTTCTTACCACCGTCCATACCTACCGTTCGCATATCCCTCCTCAGTTAAACGTGTCTCCTTACAGACACATGTCATTTATGCCATATTTACCTTACTGTCGTCAATACAAATGTTTAGCAGTCCGTTCCTAAATACAACATATCTACTTAACGACACATGTCAATAATGTAATATGTATCTTATTACCGTCAATACCTACCGTTCGCATTTCCTTCGTCAGTTCACCGTCTCTTCTAATAAACACACGTCATTTATGGCATACGGTACCATAACATGTCAATTTCTACCTTCCACCGTCCTTTCCTAAGGTCGACGTGTCTACTCACCTTCAGATGCAATTTATGCCGTATGCAACTGTCCACAATCAATACCTGCCGTTAGAAGGCATACTTCAGTCCCAACATGGTTTTACGAGAATGGATTTCTTTTCTTTCATGTCTACTACTAATTGTCTACTAATCGTAAAAAGACTTGCCTGTCGAAAGTGTGAACCCTTGTTTGCCTATGATCAATCAGTTGAAGATTTAAAACATATATTCGTGAAGATCTTGTCAGATCATCTGCAAATCCCTCAGAATGGTGATAAATGTGGCAATGGACTAAATTCCACGGAAAATGTGGTGATGTTTAAGTTTTAGGTTAAAGGAAGAAGTCACCATTAGACATACGTTACGGGTATGTTTAGAAAAAAATGTTATGAATTATGTATTTCTATGCCACATAACTTTAATATAGATGATTGTTATAAACGGAATATATTAATTAACGATATTGTGAAGCAACAGAGTGGTGTAACACGTTTCTGTTATTTTCTAAAATTAATAACTTCAACAATGTCTTCCAAAAGGTACAATGAAAAGGATTTATGGTGCACAAATTGGCATAACAGCGTAATATAAAAGCAGGTGACACGGATTTCGGTGACCTCTTCAACTGAGCTGGAGTGAAGCAACACCTAACGTAAAGTAAAGAACGCTCATCAATCACTTACTGTTCTCACTTTTCCCGTGTTGCCTTGAAATCCTCACTCGATCTCTGCAAACAAACACCCATTAGCTAGATTTATAGGTAAATGAGCATTGTTGGCAAATGCAAGGCAGAATAGAATGACCATTTCTCATGCATTTCACGTCAGACATCCAACGCTCTACAGTTGCATGTTTATGCTTTGCTCCGAAGATCACATCAACTACGATATGGGAGGACTAAAGTGCTTACGCTTGAGAGCATGGACGTAAACTTGCAAGATTTGTTTGCGGTCGGTGCTATAAAAAACCTACAAGTGAACTTTTACATAAGTCCCATATGTGTGAAATATCCAATGAGACGCGGTCCGGTCTAATTAAATGGGGGTTACAAATTCACTAGGAATGGCAAAAGCAAAAAGGTTTGCAATGCAACAAGTGCATTTTTTCGAATTTTTGCCCTCGACGACAGCCACCGTGATGCATCCGTATATAGTGAATGGTGGATCAGCTCTCATCGAAGCCAGTGTGTAAACTAACCACGGTTTCATATCTGTTGAAAAAGATTAAAATCACTACAACTGTCCAGATAGTATTTGCATGTAAATAAGCAAGTCAATAAATCAGCGCAGCAATATCTTCCTCAAATACCGTCGGCGTGTAAGCATCCTTTAAGAATAAGTGTTATATTAAGTTTGACAGTTAACGAGCAATATTCAGTTTTAACAAGATTGCAATTAAATTATCTCAGTATCTTCCCTTTCTAAATTTTTAAATGTGCATTTGTTTAGTAAAGGCATGTCTTGCGTTATTTTGCCGATGTCAAAGTTCAATAAATACATGTTTTTTCTAATATTATATTTTGAGCAAACTATTTTTCACGTAAAAATATCTACGGTTTACAGAGAAGCCATGAGGGTTCCAAAAATCAAAAGGCGTTTGTAAATTAAGACACGTGGTTTGTGAGTCTCAAGAGTAAAGTTATACTGCTCATGACTTGAGCTCATGTTGGAACATAAACTATCATGGTTCCTTTTAAATCTTTCCGGTGATGGTGACAGACATATTTTCTTCAGTGAGGGAATGACATGTTTGGACCACTCACAAAGAGAAGGGGAATTGAAGCATATTCAATCTCACCTTCTGGATGTGCAATTTCAATAGGCGAAATCGGAGCTGGGCCGTGGTGAAAAAATTCAAAGACATTTGAGTATTCCAGGTGGAGTGTCTGTAGGTGATTTTTTCGAATTTGCCTAGAAATTAAATGAAAAAAATACAGATTCATTAAAAAGGTTTGATATGACAGAGAGCATTAATTCCTTCCCATGTTGTTTGCTTTCATTTGTACTAATCGAGTCTTTCTGATCTTGAACTCTCTAGTGCGAGCACTCTCAAGTACGAGCAGTGCTATTGATTCCCCCACCTGATTACAATGCGCTGCCCTCTGCGCCAGGTGCTTCTCCCCGGGTATTTTTACCCCGGGAAATCTCACCAGCAGAAAGGCTGAAAGGTCGTATACTAGTTCTAGAACTGAGAAAGCGTTCAAGCGAGGGAAAGCGGGATTTGATTATCTTCAAACACCAAATAAGGCAGCTTCCACCATTCTTCCACTAAGCAGGCTCGGTACGGATGACCGCGAAGCCAAAGCATTAACTGAAGGCTCGAGCCGCACCGTAACAACATGTCCATTAAACCGGAATTAAAATTCATGTAAACCAATGAGCAAATCATGCAATCAAAGTTTGACTAGATGCAGATCCATGTCTGTGATCTCTCACCAGACGTAATTTCCTTGACAGAAACCTGGTTGTCACAGCACGTGGACGACCAAAAGTTAAATTTGCATGGCTTCCAGCAATTCAGAAGAGACCGGGAAGGGCGTCAGAGAAGAGGGGTTGTAACCTTCGTAAAAAACGGACTTCTAGTTTCAGGAAAAAACAAGAACAGTTTTCATGCTGCTTCAAAGCTATTTGGCTCACTATACAGGTGCCGAGCTCACACAGTCTTAAGTCCTGACGGTCTACCGACCACCAAGAAGTGACAGGATGACGCTCGCCTGTTAGAAGAGCTAGACAGATTTGCCTCCGATCTGACGTTTTAATAATGCGAGTCTTCAATGCAACGCTCATTGACTGGAGTTCAGTATATGCAAGCGGTCCAGAACAGGCTTTTGACCGACGTTTATTGGACATGAAACTGAGGTCGTTCCTCACTAAGCACGTCTTATTTCCAACGAGGGTGCGGGAGAGACATCAGTGAAAATGTTTAGACCTGGTGTTTACAAAATCGCTAGATAGTTTTGATGAAGTGCAAAGTCTACATCCCCTGAGTCGGAGTGACCACGTCCTACTTCACTGGGACTACTCAATGTTTGCGTTTCCCGAACTGCGCACCAGATTTAGAAGAAATATTTTGCGTGGTGACTTTGATCACACGAAAACTTGACTCAACAACATCAACTGGGAATCAGCTTTTTCTAGCAATGTGACAGAGGATTGGGAATGGTTCAGTGAGTTTTTGCATAATCTTCTCCCAAACCACCGCCTGATTTCGCGTAAGAGACTGGAAAACGACCCCAAAAGGTGACTTAAATGTAGAAAAAAGAAGTAAATAAAAAGCGGAATTTGTGAAAGAAATCACTCTTTGATTTGACTCCTTCGTCCATAAACGCATACAATTTACAACGGTACAAAGTTTAACGGCTTATCCTCAGGACACGACAAGATTTCGAAAAAAGACCTCTTGAACCGTGCAGTGGAAAATCCGAAGTTATTCTAAAATTACATTTAAAGGAGCCAGCGTAAAAGGGACCCCGGTCCCTTACTAAGGACGAGCGAAAACCTAGAGATTAGTGAGGACGTAGCAAAAGCGGAGCATCGTTCAGAATTATTGAAATCCATCTTCACGGGTGAAAGCGCATTTAATCCTAGATCACGGGGCCAAGATGATATACCACCAAAGTTACTAAGGGAACTTGCTGCGGAACCGGCCAAACCGTTGTCCATGTTTTTTCAAACCTCGTTCGAAGACGGCACGTTACCTGCTGATTCGAAATATGCAAGAATTACACCACTACATAAAGGTGGCAGCAAAGTCTCCGCAAATAATTACAGATAAATAAGCCTCACCTTGATCTGCTGCAAAATCATGGAAAAAATAATAAAGCGAGTGCTTATGCACTTCTTAGAGAACAATAAATTATTATTCGATGCGCAGCAAGGATTTGAAGTGGCGTAACGAACTTGCTCTATCGTTTGGAACATTGGACGCGAGCAGTTGATGAAGGAAATGCGCTGCACGAAGTCTACATTGACTTAAAGAAAGCATTTAATAGTGTCCCACACCAGTGACTCTTACCAAAATTCAACCGAACAGTCATTAGGTGTTATCGCCTCAGTTGGATCAAAAGCTTCTTATTTGGTTGCACTCCAACTGTCCTTATCGGTAACCAGAAGTCGGCGGAGGTTACGGTTGAAAATGGTGTTCCACAGGGCTCCGATCTTGGCCCTCTTCTGTTTATTATGTACGTCAAAGACTGCATCAATGGGATGTCGCCATGTTTTCGGATGATGTTTAGCTATGAAGGGTCATCAGAACTGCAGCTGACGTAAAGCATTTGCATGAAAACCTAAACCAACTTCAACACTGGTCAAAGGGCTGGCTTTTGCCGTTCAATGAGAACATGTGCACTATTGTACGAGTCAGTAGAACACGCATTCTGAACCTCATGGATTACTGCCTGAATGGTACACCATTGCAAGAAGTTGACAAGCAGAAGGACAAGGTAGTTGGGATCTCGAGCTATCTAAAACGCTCGCTGCACTGTTCAAAGGTAGCCAAATCTGCAATTTCAGCCCTGTACCTTGTCAACCGGGCTTTCTCTGCATTTGATGAATACTGTTTTTTCATAGTCTTTCGAACATGTGTGCGGCCGCAATTAGAATTCGCTATCCAAGCTTGGAGTTCCTGGACTGCGAAGGATCTCAATATCCTCGAAAATGTTCAAAGGCGTGCAGCCAAACTTGTGACTGGACAGGGTATCATTTCTCTATGAAACCCGATTAGCTTACCCTGATCACTTTCCCTTGAGTTACAGGCACCGACGAGGTGACCTGATACGAACATGCCATATAATGTGCGGTCAGGGCTGCTGCCTCGTACCTGGAAACTTATTCCAGTTAGCAACAACCAGGAACTTGAGAGAGCATCCACTCAAACTACGTGTAACTGGGACCAGACTGGAAACACGAAAGTTTTTCTTCTCCAAAAACGGTCGACGCATGGAATGCTCTTTCTTTGGATGTTTTATGGCTAATTCCGGGAATAGAATATTTAATTAGTTACTGATATCTGTAAGAAATGCTCGTTGAAAGTTTGAAATTGCATTAAGATCTAAGGTTTGTGTGCAGGAACGGTTTACTGAAAAATCGACTGATATCGGTTAGGATTACCGTTGAAAAGTTAGAATTCAAATAACGATCTGTGGATCAGTAAGAATTGACTGGAAAATAAATATTGAATTAAATGTTAAGTTTTAACTCGGTAATCATATACTGAATAAGTGAATGATATCGGTAAGCATTGCCAGTTGAAAAAAGGTTATTGAATTAAGAACTATGGTTTGACTGCAGGAATGTTATACTTAATAAGCGATACCGGTTAGAATTGCCGGTGAAAATTACGATATTGAAGTAAGAACTAGTGTTTCAGGGCGTGAAAGTAAAATGAATAAGCGACTGATATCGGTAAAAATTACCGGTGGAAAGTTAGATATTGAATTAACATTTTTAGTTGGAATGGGGAAATGGCATACTGCATAAGCAGCTGATATTAGTAAGAATTGACGCTGGAAATATAAATTTTGAAGTAAGAACTTGGGTTTGATGCGGGAATAGTATATTGAATAAACTACTGATTTCGGAAAGTGCCGGTCCAAATTTAGAAATTGCATTTCGAACTTAGGTTTTTGTGCGGGAATGAAATACTCAATAAGCAACTGATACCGGTAAGAAATGTCGATGGATGGTTAGAATTCAAATAACGATCTGTGGATCTGTAAGAATTGACTGTGGAAATAAATATTGAATTAAAATGTTAAGTTTTAACGCGGGAATCATATACTGAATAAGTGACTGATATCGGTAAGCATTGTCAGTGGAAAAAAGGTAATTGAATTAAGAACTATGGTTTGACTGCATGAATGTTATACTTAATAAGCGATACCGGTTAGAATTGCCGGTGGAAATTACGATATTGAAGTAAGAACTAGTGTTTGAGTGCGTAAATGTAAAATGAATAAGCGACTGATATCAGTAAGGATTGCCGGTGGAATGTTAGATGTTGCAGAACAATATTCAGTTTAACTGCGGGAGTGTTATACTGAATAAGCTACTTAAATCTGTAAGAATTGACGGTTAAAAGAAATTGTCAATTAAGAACTTCAGTTTAAATGCGGGAATCATATACGGAATACGTGACTGATATTGGTAAGCATTGCCGGTTGGAAAAAAGTAATTGGAGTGAGGATATTGGTTTGACTGCGGTAATTTTATACTGAATAAGCGACTGATATCGGCAAGAAATGCCGGTGGAATGTAAGATATTGTAGTAAAAACTTGGGTATGAATGAGAGAATGTAATAATATATAAGCAACTGATACCTGTGGGAATTGCCGGTGAAAAGTTACATTGTGATGTTAGAACTTGTGGTTTAATGCGGAAACGAAATACTATATAAGCGACTGATATCTGTAAGAATGGCCGTTGAAAAGTTAACTATTGAAGTAAGAAAGTGGGTTTAAGTGCGGAAATGATATTTTGAATAAGCTACTGATATTGGTAAGAATTGCCGGTATAAAGTCAGATATTGAAGTAAGATCTTGGGTTTGAGTGTGGAAATGTTATACCGAATAAGCAGTTGATATGGGTAAGAATTTCCGCTGGAAAGTTAGATATTGAAGTAAGCACTTAACTTTAATGGGGGAAAAGTATATTGAATTAGTTACTGATATCGGTAAGAAGTGCCGAGTGAAAGTTTTAAATTGCATTAAGAACTTAGGTTTGTGTGCAGGAACGGTTTACTGAAAAAGCGACTGATATCGGTTAGAATTGCCGTTAAAAATTAGATATTGAAGTAAGAACTTGTGTAAGGTTGGAATGGTATACTAAATAAGCGAATGATACCGGTAAGAATTGCCGGTGTAAAGTTATATATTGCAGTAGGACATTGGGTTTTAATGCGGGAAGCGTATACTGAATAAGCTACTGATATTGGTAAGATTTGCTGATCGAAATGTAGATATTGAAGTAAGAACTTGGGTTTAAGCGCAGGCTATAAAATACTGAATATGCGATTGATATCGGTAATAATTGTCAGTAGAAAATAATATATTAAAGTAAGAACCGGGTATGAGAGCGGAAATGTTATACTGAATAAGTGACTGATATCGGTAAGAATTGCCAGTGGAAAGAAAGTTATTGAACTTAGAATTTGGGTTTGAGTGCAGGAAAGGGAATACAGAATAAGCGACTGATATCGGTAAGAATTGCCGGTGGAAATTAAATATTTCAGTAGGAACTTATGTTGGATTGCGAAAATGGTATATTGAATAAGCAGCTGATATCGGTTATGCACTCCAGAAGAAAGGCTAAATTTTCACCATGCAAAAAGCTTACCGACTTGGCGAAACAGACCCCAGCCGCGACATGAAACTATCCCCAAGGCCTCTAAAAATTATTTTAGAAAACGAAACCCAGGCAGTACTTCTTTTAGAAGGAGAAATGACCTAATGGAGTTCGCATAAACAAGTGTCTTTCCAGCCGGATTACAAGCCGAGGGAACGACTGCAAATGAGGGAACTAGAACAGCATTGAGGGAGGGAATCGGCAGAGTTAAGAAAGTGCCTAAAATCAAAGACGGTCAAATAGTCCAGATCAATGTGTCTTTCCTGTGTTCAAAACCTGTAACAATGAGGGCTGAGTCTCCGAACAAATCGATCAGCAAAATTAATCTCCAAAAATGTACAATGCTTGTTCAACAAGCTGGACAACCTTCGAAACGTTGTGAATGAAATTAAACCAGACATTATGGCTTTCACTAAAACGTGGCTAACTGCAGACCTAACTCATTCCAAAAGATCACTTAGAGGATATCATAACTTCAGGAGAGATAAACCAAGTCGAGGAGGAGGAGTCATAAGTTAGGTCACTCGCAAGCTGACCGCAATCGCTGATATACATATTCCATTACGCGATATGGAACTCTTAAGCATTACTATATCTGCTAAGTATTGCAGACCACTGACGATATCGGTTGTGTACCGTTCACCTTATCAGACTTCCGATCATGATCTCATTATCATAACGGAACTCTACAAAGCCAGCGAGAAGAAGATAACCTCATTGTTGGGGATTTAAACGCTCCTGGTATTGACGGGAAAACATGGACTACACAGGGGATATAATAATAGGTTTTTTGATTTGGCACTGCTTGGGAGCCGTCAAATCCTTAGAACACAGGAAAAAACCTAAACAAACTCCTCTTTTCATTAACAACTTTTGCTTTGGTTTGTTTGTTTGCTTAAAAAGCAGTGTTTGAAATGAAGTTTGTTTAAAGTAAAAAAAACCTGTTTTCCAAGGTTCAGAAATAGCAAAATTTGAAGTTAAAACAGCTTTACAGAATGGGGATGAATGTATCAGGTGAGAATGGTTAGAGTCATGACTAGTCAGTTATTGACGTTCGAGAGTATTCCTTCGACAGAGCAAGAAACGTCTGCGGTCGATTTGAAGGGATATTTACTTCCAATCAGATGCGAGCGCAGTCGATTCCGGTGTGGAGTCTGCCGACTAATTAGACTGAGTTGACTGATTGCTAAAAAAGGTGAAAAATATTAAGAGCAGGAAAAGTTCAACGGTAAGAAACTTGCAATGCAGTCCTACAGTCTTCATATTTGTATTATAAAACAGAGTGCTGAATTATGTTTGATCTAGCTGTATGAAACAGCTAGTACCATTCGTTTCATAAAGCTATATAAAAACCTAGGCATGCGGTTCTTTTCGCATTCGAATTACGTAGAGCATAAATGATGTTAAAAATGAAGAAATATACTACTAACAGACTGAGATAAAAAATAATAAGTTTTGCAAGTTAGTTTTAAAGTAAATTGCTTAAAATTCAGTAGATGGTCGAGCTGAAAGTGAAAAAAACTCCTGATCTTTCTTTATAGTGTTTTTAGGAGAAAAAACTGCAGCTTATTGAATGGATTAAAGTTCAGGACAGGGAAGTATTGACACAGGTGCATGGTGAAGTACTTCTCCTTTCATTGTTGTGTATCAGGTATTCTGTACTACCATCAGGTATGCTGGCAAACGGATGCTCGCTGTCAACTGAGGAATAACACGATTACGGATTGCAGAGCCAGATATATTGCCTTCAGCATGAAGTCTGGCGCTGGATTCAGAGTCCGTGGACGCCATTAGAACGGAAGAGGGCTTCCAGAGAATCAGCAGTCTCAAAGATCTTCGAGACCTTGATCAAAGACAAGATGATGTGTCACCTAAGAGAAAATAACCTACTTAATGCGGCCCAGCATGATTTTTTCGTAAAAAGGTCTTGTGACACTTGCCAGATCTCTTTCTTCGATCATGTGCTACAATCTAGAGACAGCGGTTTTGCAATTTACACCGTTTATTTCGATTTCACTTAGGCTTTTGATCGTGTTGACCATGATCTCCTACTGCTGAAACTTGCCTCCTTCGGTATAGGTAACAAGCTTCTGAACTTAATATTTTCATATATGAATGCTTGCGCACAACGGGTTAAAATTTCTGATGTTATCTCTAACCCCACGCTTGTGAGGAGCGGATTTATTCAGGGCAGCGTGCTCGGCCTGCTTCTATTTTGCCTCTTTGTCAACGATGTTCCTGATTGTTTTCAGTATGGTAGGCCCTTTATGTACGCTGACGATTTTTAAAGTTGCCCTATCGATATAAACCGGTTGATCGCAACAT
>WEDG01001466.1:0-14969 GCA_017591395.1 Schistocephalus solidus
ATCAGCAGCCATACGCATCCCAGTGCATGCATGAGGCCTCGACCTTGCGACGACTTTGATCGTTACGCAACGCTCTATCAACCCCCACACGAGCACTATCATACGCCAGTTGTAATTGTGTCTATTAACCATGTGCTGGGCGCTTCCCGATATATTATAGGATAAGTCATGCCATTGAGCTCTGAGGGCTCTGTCTAGAGTCCATGGGGCAGACGTAGTCTGGCTAGTGACATAAAGTTGCATTTCCTAAAAAAGGAAATGAAGACTGGGATAGACATTTCTGGCTTTGTAGCTATCATCAGTCAGCCATAGCCATCTCCAGCCATGCACTGCACGAGGCTCGACCTTGCGACGACTTTGATCGTAATGCGACATCCATTCAAAACCCACACGAGCACGATGACCCGCCAGTTTCGATTGGGTCTATAAACCATGTGAGCTGGGCACCCCCAATATATAATAGGAATTACTCACCCAGTTGTGCATAGGGGTTCTCTCTTGTGCCCTTAATGCAGACAAAGACTGGCCAGTGACAAAGAATCGCAATGCCAAAAGAGGTATAGAGACTGGATTGCGACTTTCTGACTTTTAAGTCATTATCAGTCAGCCTTAGCCATCCCCAGACATGCGTTGGACGATGTTTAAACTTGCGAGAGTTTGATCGATGACGATGGCTTTCCTGTTTTCCTGTGTATATAACAGATGTCAGTTGGGCGCTCTCTGATATATTATTGGGATAAAACGCCTCGTTCGGCTATGGGGCTCTATCTAGAACCCAATTACCAGGCGCAGATTGGCTAGTGACATTGAGTAGAATTTCTAAAAGGAAATGGAGAAGAGAATGGACATTTCTGGCTTTGTAGCCATCATCAGTCCGTCATGCCACTCCCCAGCTATGCAATACATTAGGCTCGACCTTGCAACGACTTTTATCGTTATGCAACGCTCTACCGACTCCCACATGAGCATTATGACTCGCCAGTTTCAATTGTGCCTATAGACCATGTGCGCTGGGCGCTCCCCGATATATTACAGACATAACTCCTCCAGTTGTGCCAAGGGGCCCTGTTTTGTACCTATGGCGCAGATGAATACTGGCTAGTGATATATAATTGTATTACCAAAAGAGAAATAGAGACTGGATTGGGTATTTCTTACTTTTTAGTCATCATCAGTCAGCGGTAGCCATCCCCGGCAATGCGTTGGTCAAGTTTACAACTTGCGAAGAGTTTTATTGAGGACGATGGCTATCTGGATTTTATTGTGTATATTACCAACATCATTTGGTGGCTGCCCTATATATTAGACGGATAAATCGTGCCATAGTGCAATTGGGTTCTCTCTTGAGCCCAAACAACAGCCGCAGACTGGTTAGTGACATAAAGTTGCATTTACAACAAAGCAAATGGGGACTGGAATAGGCATTTCTGGCTTTGTAGCCATCATCAGTCAGCCATATCCATCCCAAGCCATGCAGTGCACGAGGCTCGACCTTTCGACGAATTTATCGTTACACAACGCTCTAAAAACTCCCACATGAGCATTATGACTCGCCAGTTTCAAATTTGTCTATAAACCATGTCAGCTGGGCGCTCCCCGATATATTATAGGAATAACTCTTGCCGTTGTGGTTTAAGGCTCTGACTAGAGCCCATGGGGCAGACGTAGACTGGCTTGTAACAATGAATCGTATTGCCAACAGATAAATTTGAGACTGGGTTGGACATTTCTGACTTTTTAGTCATTATCAGTCAGCCATAGCCCTCCCCAGACATGCGTTGGACGAGGTTTAAACTTACGAGAGTTTGATCGATGACGATGGCCATTCTGTTTAGATTGTGTATATTACAGATATCAGTTGGGCGCTCCCTGATATATTATTGGGATAAAACGCATCGTTTGGCAATGGGACTCTATCTATAACCTAATTAACAGTCGCAGACTAGCTAGTGACATTGAGTAGCATTTCTGACAAAGCAAATGGAGACTAGAATGGACATTTCTGGCTTTGTAGCCATCATCAGTCAGTCATATTAATCCCCAGCTATGCAATACATTAGGCTCGACCTTGCGACGACTTTGTTCGTTGCGCAACGCTCTACCAACTCCCACACGAGCACTATGACTCGACGGTTTCACATGTGTCAAAAAACAGTCAGCTGGGCGCTTTTCTATTAATTATAGGAATAACTCGTCCAGGTATGCCTAGGGGCTCTGTCTAGGATCCATGGCGCAGATGTATTCTGGCTAGTGACATATAATTGTATTACCAAAAGAGAAATAGATACTGGATCGGACTTTCCTGTATTTTTATTAATTATCAGTCAGTCATAGCCATCCTTAGACATGCAGTTCATGAGCATTATGACTCACCAGTTTCAATTGTGCCTGAAGACTATGTAAGCTTGGGGCTCCCCGATATATTACAGGCATAACTCGTCCGGTTGTGCCTAGGGGCCCTGTTTTGTACCTAAATGGGAAGAGGTAGACTGGCCAGTGATATAGAATCGGAATGCCAAAAGAGAAATAGAGACTGGATTGGGTATTTATGACTTATTAGTCATCATCCCTCAGCGGTAGCCATCCCCGGCAATGCATTGGACGAGGTTCTAATTTGCGACATGTTTGATTGAGGACGATGGCTATCTGGTTTTGATTGTGTACATTACCAACATCATTTGGGTGCTGCCGTATAGATTAGACGGATAAATCGTGCCGTAGTGCTATTGGGTACTCTCTTGAGCCCAAACAACAGCCGCAGACTGGTTAGTGACATAAAGTTGCATTTCCGACAAAGAAAATGGGGACTTGAATAGTCATTTTTGGCTTTGTTGCCATCATCAGTCAGACATACCCATCCCCAGCCATGCAGTGCACGAGGCTCGACCTTTCGACGAATTTATCGTTTCACAACGCTCTACAAACTCCCACGCGAGCATTATGACTCACCAGTTTCAATTTTGTCTATAAACCATGTCAGCTGGGTGTTCCCCGATATATTATAGGAATAAATCTTGCCGTTGTGGTTTAAGGCTCTGACTAGAGCCCATGGGTTGGACGTAGACTGGCTTGTAATAATGAACCATATTGCAAACAGAAAAATTGAAGACTGAATTGGACATTTCTGACTTTAGTCATTATCAGTCAGCCTTAGCCATCCCCAGACATGCGTTGGACGAGTTTTAAACTTGCGAGAGTTCTATCGATGACGATGGCTATCCTGTTTAGATTGCGTGTATTACAGATATCAGTTGGGCACTCCCTGATATATTTTTGGGATAAAACGCATCTTTCGGCTTTGGGGCTCTATCTAGAACCCAATTAACAGGCGCAGATTGGCTAGTGACATTGAGTAGAATTTCTTAAAGGAAATGGGGACAAGAATGGACATTTCTGGCTTTGTAACCATAATCAGTCCGTCATGCCAATCCCCAGCTATGCAATACATTAGGCTCGACCTTGCAACGACTTTTATCGTTAGGCAACGCTCTACCGACTCCCACATGAGCATTATGACTCGCCAGTTTCAATTGTGCCTATAGACCATGTGCGCTGGGCGCTCCCCGATATATTACAGACATAACTCCTCCAGTTGTGCCAAGGGGCCCTGTTTTGTACCTATGGCGCAGATGAATACTG
Source organism: Schistocephalus solidus (assembly GCA_017591395.1). Taxonomy (NCBI): domain Eukaryota; kingdom Metazoa; phylum Platyhelminthes; class Cestoda; order Diphyllobothriidea; family Diphyllobothriidae; genus Schistocephalus; species Schistocephalus solidus. The sequence continues at coordinate 3,640 of WEDG01001466.1, forward strand.
GCTAGTGATATATACTTGTATTACCAAAAGAGAAATAGAGACTGGATTGGGTATTTCTTACTTTTTAGTCATCAACGCTCAGCGGTAGCCATCCCCGGCAATGCATTGGACGAGGTTCTAATTTGCGACATGTTTGATTGAGGACGATGGCTATGTGGTTTTTATTGTGTATATTACCAACATCATTTGGGTGCTGCCCTATATATTAGACGGATAAATCGTGCAGTAGTGCTATTGGGTTCTCTCTTGAGCCCAAACAACAGCCGCAGACTGGTTAGTGACATAAAGTTGCATTTACAACAAAGCAAATGGGGACTGGAATAGGCATTTCTGACTTTGTAGCCATCATCAGTCAGCCATACCCATCCCAAGCCATGCAGTGCACGAGGCTCGACCTTTCGACGAATTTATCGTTACACAACGCTCGAAAACTCCCACACGAGCATTATGACTCGCCAGTTTCAAATTTGTCTATAAACCATGTCAGCTGGGCGCTCCCCGATATATTATAGGAATAACTCTTGCCGTTGTGGTTTAAGGCTCTGACTAGAGCCCATGGGGCAGACGTAGACTGGCTTGTAACAATGAATCGTATTGCCAACAGAGAAATTTGAGACTGGGTTGGACATTTCTGACTTTTTATTCATTATCAGTCAGCCATAGCCCTCCCCAAACATGCGTTGGACGAGGTTTAAACTTACGAGAGTTTGATCGATGACGATGGCTATCCTGTTTAGATTGTGTGTATTACAGATATCAGTTGGGCACTCCCTGATATATTTTTGGGATAAAAGGCATCTTTCGGCTTTGGGGCTCTATCTAGAACCCAATTAACAGGCGCAGACTAGCTAGTGACATTAAGTAGCATTTCTGACAAAGCAAATGTAGACTAGAATGGACATTTCTGGCTTTGTAGCCATCATCAGTCAGTCATATTAATCCCCAGCTATGCAATACATTAGGCTCGACCTTGCGACGACTTTGTTCGTTGCGCAACGCTCTACCAACTCCCACACGAGCACTATGACTCGACGGTTTCACATGTGTCAAAAAACAGTCAGCTGGGCGCTTTTCGATTAATTATAGGAATAACTCGTCCAGGTATGCCTAGGGTCTCTGTCTAGGATCCATGGTGCCGATGTATACTGGCTAGGGACATATAATCGTATTAGCAAAAGAGAAATAGATACTGGATCGAACTTTCCTTACTTTTATTCATTATCAGTCAGTCATTGCCATCCCTAGACATACAGTTCATGAGCATTATGACTCGCCAGTTTCAATTGTGCCTATAGACCATGTAAGCTGGGCGCTCCCCGATATATTACAGGCATAACTCCTCCAGTTGTGCTTAGGATCCCTGTTTTGTACCTATGGGGCAGATGTAGACTGGCCAGTGACATAGAATCCGAATGCCAAAAGAGAAATAGAGACTAAATTGGGTATTTCTGACTTTTTAGTCATCATCAGTTAGCCAAAGGCATCTCAAGCCATGCATTTGACGAGGTTCTAACTTGCGACATGTTTGATTGAGGACGATGGCTATCTGGTTTTTATAGTTTATATTACTAATATCAGTTGGGCGCTCCCCGATATATCAATAGGGATAAATCGTGCCGTTGGGCTTTGGGGCTCTGTCTAGTGCCCAACCAACAGCTGCAGACTTGCTAGTGACATCGTTTCATTTCCAACAAAGAAAATGTAGACTGGAATGGACATTTCTGGCTTTGTAGCCATCATCAGCCAGCCATACTCATCACCAGCCATGCAGTGCATGAGGCTCGACCTTGCGACGACTTTGATCGTTACGCAACGCTCTACCAACCCCCACACGAGCACAATGATACGCCAGTTGTAATTGTGTCTATTAGCCATGTGTGCTGGGCGCTTCCCGATATATTATACGGATAAGTCATGCCGTTGAGCTCTGGGGCTCTGTCTAGAGTCCATGGGGCAGACGTAGTCTGGCTAGTAACATAGAATCGTATTGCCAACAGAAAAGGTCGAGACTGGATTTGGTATTTCTGACTTTATAGTCATTATCAGTCAGCCAAAGCCATCCCTTGTCATGCAGTGTACGAGGCTCGACCTTGCGACGACTTTGATCGCTATGCAAAACTCTTCCGACTCCCACACGAGCACGATGTCTTACCAGTTTCGATTGGGTCTATAAACCGTGTGAGCTGTGCGCTCCCCAATATATTCTAGGAATAACTCACCCAGTTGTGCCTAGGGGCTCTGTCTAGGGCCTATGGGGCAAACGTAGTCTAGCTTGTGACATAGAATCGTATTGTTAACAGAAAAGGTCGAGACTGGATTGGGTATTTCTGACTTTATAGTCATTATCAGTCAGCCAACGCCATCCCTAGTCATGCAGTGTACGAGGCTCGACCTTGCGACGACTTTGATCGTTATGCAAATCTCTTCCGACTCCCACACGAGCACGATGTCTTACCAGTTTCGATTGGGTCTATAAACCGTGTGAGCTGTGCGCTCCCCAATATATTCTAGGAATAACTTACCCAGTTGTGCCTAGGGGCTCTGTCTAGGGCCTATGGGGCAAACGTAGTCTAGCTTGTGACATAGAATCGTATTGTTAACAGAAAAGGTCGAGACTGGATTGGGTATTTCTGACTTTATAGTCATTATCAGTCAGCCAACGCCATCCATAGTCCTGCAGTGTACGAGGCTCGACCTTGCGACGACTTTGATCGTTATGCAAAGCTCTTCCGACTCTCACACGAGCACGATGACTAACCAGGTTCGATTGGGTCTATAAACTACGTGAGCTGTGCACTCCCCAATATATTCTAGGAATAACTCGTGCTGTTGGGCTTTGGGGCTCTGTCTAGAGCCCATGGGGCAGACGTAGTCTGGCTTGTAACATAGAATCGTATTGCTAAAAGAGAAATAGAGACAGGATTGGGAATTTCTGACTTTTAGTCATCATCAGTCAGCCATAGGAATCCCTAGCCATGCGTTGGACATGGTTACAACTTGCGACGAGTTTGATTGAGGACGATGGCTATATTGTTTAGATTGTGTACATTACCGATATCCGTTAGGCGCTCCCCGATGTATTAATGGGATAAATCGTGCCGTTGAGCTCTGGGGCTCTGTCTAGAACCCCTGGGGCAGACGTAGTCTGGCTAGTAACATAGAATCGTATTGCCAACAGAAAAGGTCGAGACTGGATTGGGTATTTCTGACTTTATAGTCATTATCAGTCAGCCAAAGCCATCCCTTGTCATGCATTGTACGAAGCTTGACCTTGCGACGACTTTGATCGTTATGCAAAGCTCTTCCGACTCCCACACAAGCACGATGACTAACCAGGTTCGATTGCGTCTATAAACTATGTGAGCTGTGCGCTCCCCCAAAATATTCTAGTAATAACTCACCCAGTTGTGCCTAGGGGCTCTGTCTAGGGCCCATGGGGCAGACGTATTCTGGCATGTAACAGAATATTATTGCTCAAAGAGAAATAGAGACAGGATTGGGAATTTCTGACTTTTAGTCATCATCATTCAGCCATAGGCATCCCCAGCCATGCGTTGGACGAGGTAACAACTTGCGACGAGTTTGTTTGAGGACGATGGCTATCTTGTTTAGATTGTGTACATTACCAATATCAGTTGGGCGCTCCCCGATAAATTATTGGGATAAATCGTGCCGTTGGGCTATGGAGCTCTCTCTAGAGCCCAAACAACAGCCCCAGACCAGCTAGTGATATAAAGTTGCATTTCCGACAAAGAAAATGGGGACTGGAATAGGCATTTCTGGCTTTGTAGCCATCATTTGTCAGCCATACCCATCTTCAGCCATGCGGTGCACGAGGCTCGACTTTGCGACGACTTTTATCGTTACACAACGCTCTACCAACTCCCACAAGGGCACTATGATTCGCCTGTTTTAATTGTATCTATTAACCATTTGTGCTTAGCGCTTCCCGATATATTATAGGAATAAATCTTGCCGTTGTGGTTTAAGGCTCTGACTAGAGCCCATGGGTCGGACGTAGACTGGCTTGTAACAATGAACCATATTGCAAACAGAGAAATTGGAGACTGAATTGGACATTTCTGACTTTTTAGTTATTATCAGTCAGCCTTAGCCATCCCCAGACATGCGTTGGACGAGTTTTAAACTTGCGAGAGTTCTATCGATGACGATGGCTATCCTGTTTAGATTGTGTGTATTACAGATATCAGTTGGGCACTCCCTGATATATTTTTGGGATAAAAGGCATCTTTCGGCTTTGGGGTTCTATCTAGAACCCAATTAACAGGCGCAGACTAGCTAGTGACATTAAGTAGCATTTCTGACAAAGCAAATGTAGACTAGAATGGACATTTCTGGCTTTGTAGCCATCATCAATCCGTCATACCAATCCCCAGCTATGCAATACATTAGGCTCGACCTTGCGACGACTTTGTTCGTTGCGCAACGCTCTACCAACTCCCACACGATCACTATGACTCGACGGTTTCTCATGTGTCAAAAAACAGTCAGCTGGGCGCTTTTCGATTAATTATAGGAATAACTCGTCCAGGTATGCCTAGGGTCTCTGTCTAGGATCCATGGTGCCGATGTATACTGGCTAGGGACATATAATCGTATTAGCAAAAGAGAAATAGATACTGGATCGAACTTTCCTTACTTTTTATTCATTATCAGTCAGTCATTGCCATCCCTAGACATACAGTTCATGAGCATTATGACTCGCCAGTTTCAATTGTGCCTATAGACCATGTAAGCTGGGCGCTCCCCGATATATTACAGGCATAACTCCTCCAGTTGTGCTTAGGATCCCTGTTTTGTACCTATGGGGCAGACGTAGACTGGCCAGTGACATAGAATCGGAATGCCAAAAGAGAAATAGAGACTAAATTGGGTATTTCTGACTTTTTAGTCATCATCAGTTAGCCAAAGGCATCTCAAGCCATGCATTTGACGAGGTTCTAACTTGCGACATGTTTGATTGAGGACGATGGCTATCTGGTTTTTATAGTTTATATTACTAATATCAGTTGGGCGCTCCCCGATATATCAATAGGGATAAATCGTGCCGTTGGGCTTTGGGGCTCTGTCTAGTGCCCAACCAACAGCTGCAGACTTGCTAGTGACATCGTTTCATTTCCAACAAAGAAAATGTAGACTGGAATGGACATTTCTGGCTTTGTAGCCATCATCAGCCAGCCATACTCATCACCAGCCATGCAGTGCATGAGGCTCGACCTTTGCGACGACTTTGATCGTTACGCAACGCTCTACCAACCCCCACACGAGCACTATGATACGCCAGTTGTAATTGTGTCTATTAGCCATGTGTGCTGGGCGCTTCCCGATATATTATACGGATAAGTCATGCCGTTGAGCTCTGGGGCTCTGTCTAGAGTCCATGGGGCAGACGTAGTCTGGCTAGTAACATAGAATCGTTTTGCCAACAGAAAAGGTCGAGACTGGATTTGGTATTTCTGACTTTATAGTCATTATCAATCAGCCAAAGCCATCCCTTGTCATGCAGTGTACGAGGCTTGACCTTGCGACGACTTTGCTCGTTATGCAAATCTCTTCCGACTCCCACACGAGCACGATGTCTTACCAGTTTCGATTGGGTCTATAAACCGTGTGAGCTGTGCGCTCCCCAATATATTCTAGGAATAACTTACCCAGTTGTGCCTAGGGGCTCTGTCTAGGGCCTATGGGGCAAACGTAGTCTAGCTTGTGACATAGAATCGTATTGTTAACAGAAAAGGTCGAGACTGGATTGGGTATTTCTGACTTTATAGTCATTATCAGTCAGCCAACGCCATCCCTAGTCATGCAGTGTACGAGGCTCGACCTTGCGACGACTTTGATCGCTATGCAAAACTCTTCCGACTCCCACACGAGCACGATGTCTAACCAGTTTCGATTGGGTCTATAAACCGTGTGAGCTGTGCGCTCCCCAATATATTCTAGGAATAACTTACCCAGTTGTGCCTAGGGGCTCTGTCTAGGGCCTATGGGGCAAACGTAGTCTAGCTTGTGACATAGAATCGTATTGTTAACAGAAAAGGTCGAGACTGGATTGGGTATTTCTGACTTTATAGTCATTATCAGTCAGCCAAAGCCATCCCTTGTCATGCAGTGTACGAGGCTCGACCTTGCGACGACTTTGATCGTTATGCAAAGCTCTTCCGACTCCCACACGAGCACGATGACTAACCAGTTTCGATTGGGTCTATAAACCATGTGAGCTGTGCGCTTCCCAATATATTCTAGGAATAACTCACCCAGTTGTGCCAAGGGGCTCTGTCTAGGGCCCATGGGGCAGATGTAGTCTGGCTTGTAACATAGAATCGTATTGCTCAAAAGAGAAATAGAGACAGGATTGGGAATTTCTGACTTTTAGTCATCATCATTCAGCCATAGGCATCCCCAGCCATGCGTTGGACGAGGTAACAACTTGCGACGAGTTTGTTTGAGGACGATGGCTATCTTGTTTAGATTGTGTACATTACCAATATCAGTTGGGCGCTCCCCGATAAATTATTGGGATAAATCGTGCCGTTGGGCTATGGAGCTCTCTCTAGAGCCCAAACAACAGCTGCAGACTTGCTAGCGACATCGTTTCATTTCCAACAAAGAAAATGTAGACTGGAATGGACATTTCTGGCTTTGTAGCCATCATCAGCCAGCCATACCATCTTCAGCCATGCAGTGCATGAGGCTCGACCTTTGCGACGACTTTTGATCGTTACGCAACGCTCTACCAACTCCCACACGAGCACAATGATACGCCAGTTGTAATTGTGTCTATTAGCCATGTGTGCTGGGCGCTTCCCGATATATTATACGGATAAGTCATGCCGTTGAGCTCTGGGGCTCTGTCTAGAGTCCATGGGGCAGACGTAGTCTGGCTAGTAACATAGAATCGTTTTGCCAACAGAAAAGGTCGAGACTGGATTTGGTATTTCTGACTTTATAGTCATTATCAATCAGCCAAAGCCATCCCTTGTCATGCAGTGTACGAGGCTTGACCTTGCGACGACTTTGCTCGTTATGCAAATCTCTTCCGACTCCCACACGAGCACGATGTCTTACCAGTTTCGATTGGGTCTATAAACCGTGTGAGCTGTGCGCTCCCCAATATATTCTAGGAATAACTCACCCAGTTGTGCCTAAGGGCTCTGTCTAGGGCCTATGGGGCAAACGTAGTCTAGCTTGTGACATAGAATCGTATTGTTAACAGAAAAAGGTCGAGACTGGATTGGGTATTTCTGACTTTATAGTCATTATCAGTCAGCCAACGCCATCCCTAGTCATGCAGTGTACGAGGCTCGACCTTGCGACGACTTTGATCGCTATGCAAAACTCTTCCGACTCCCACACGAGCACGATGTCTTACCAGTTTCGATTGGGTCTATAAACCGTGTGAGCTGTGCGCTCCCCAATATATTCTAGGAATAACTTACCCAGTTGTGCCTAGGGGCTCTGTCTAGGGCCTATGGGGCAAACGTAGTCTAGCTTGTGACATAGAATCGTATTGTTAACAGAAAAGGTCGAGACTGGATTGGGTATTTCTGACTTTATAGTCATTATCAGTCAGCCAACGCCATCCATAGTCCTGCAGTGTACGAGGCTCGACCTTGCGACGACTTTGATCGTTATGCAAAGCTCTTCCGACTCTCACACGAGCACGATGACTAACCATTTTCGATTGGGTCTATAAACTACGTGAGCTGTGCACTCCCCAATATATTCTAGGAATAACTCGTGCTGTTGGGCTTTGGGGCTCTGTCTAGAGCCCATGGGGCAGACGTAGTCTGGCTTGTAACATAGAATCGTATTGCTAAAAGAGAAATAGAGACTGGATTGGGAATTTCTGACTTTTAGTCATCATCATTCAGCCATAGGCATCCCCAGCCATGCGTTGGACGAGGGTAACAACTTGCGACGAGTTTGTTTGAGGACGATGGCTATCTTGTTTAGATTGTGTACATTACCAATATCAGTTGGGCACTCCCCGATAAATTATTGGGATAAATCGTGCCGTTGGGCTATGGAGCTCTCTCTAGAGCCCAAACAACAGCCCCAGACCAGCTAGTGATATAAAGTTGCATTTCCGACAAAGAAAATGGGGACTGGAATAGGCATTTCTGGCTTTGTAGCCATCATTTGTCAGCCATTACCATCTTCAGCCATGCGGTGCACGAGGCTCGACTTTGCGACGACTTTTATCGTTACACAACGCTCTACCAACTCCCACAAGGGCACTATGATTCGCCTGTTTATATTGTATCTATTAACCATTTGTGCTTAGCGCTTCCCGATATATTATAGGAATAAATCTTGCCGTTGTGGTTTAAGGCTCTGACTAGAGCCCATGGGTCGGAAGTAGACTAGCTTGTAACAATGAACCATATTGCAAACAGAGAAATTGGAGACTGAATTGGACATTTCTGACTTTTTAGTTATTATCAGTCAGCCTTAGCCATCCCCAGACATGCGTTGGACGAGTTTTAAACTTGCGAGAGTTCTATCGATGACGATGGCTATCCTGTTTAGATTGCGTGTATTACAGATATCAGTTGGGCACTCCCTGATATATTTTTGGGATAAAAGGCATCTTTCGGCTTTGGGGCTCTATCTAGAACCCAATTAACAGGCGCAGACTAGCTAGTGACATTAAGTAGCATTTCTGACAAAGCAAATGTAGACTAGAATGGACATTTCTGGCTTTGTAGCTATCATCAATCCGTCATACCAATCCCCAGCTATGCAATACATTAGGCTCGACCTTGCGACGACTTTGTTCGTTGCGCAACGCTCTACCAACTCCCACACGATCACTATGACTCGACGGTTTCTCATGTGTCAAAAAACAGTCAGCTGGGCGCTTTTCGATTAATTATAGGAATAACTCGTCCAGGTATGCCTAGGGTCTCTGTCTAGGATCCATGGTGCCGATGTATACTGGCTAGGGACATATAATCGTATTAGCAAAAGAGAAATAGATACTGGATCGAACTTTCCTTACTTTTATTCATTATCAGTCAGTCATTGCCATCCCTAGACATACAGTTCATGAGCATTATGACTCGCCAGTTTCAATTGTGCCTATAGACCATGTAAGCTGGGCGCTCCCCGATATATTACAGGCATAACTCCTCCAGTTGTGCTTAGGATCCCTGTTTTTGTACCCATGGGGCAGATGTAGTCTGGCCAGTGACATAGAATCCGAATGCCAAAAGAGAAATAGAGACAGGATTGGGAATTTCTGACTTTTAGTCATCATCAGTCAGCCATAGGCATCCCCAGCCATGCGTTTGACGAGGTTACAACTTGCGACGAGTTTGATTGAGGACGATGGCTATCTGGTTTTATAGTTTACATTACCAATATCAGTTGGGCGCTCCCCGATATATCATTAGGGATAAATCGTGCCGTTGGGCTTTGGGGCTCTGTCTAGAGCCCAAACCAACAGCCGCAGACTTGGCTAGTGACATCAAGTTTCCATTTCCGACAAAGAAAAATGTAGACTGGAATGGACATTTCTGGCTTTGTAGCCATCATCAGCCAGCCATACTCATCACCAGCCATGCAGTGCACGAGGCTCGACCTTGCGACGACTTTGATCGTTACGCAACGCTCTACCAACTCCCACACGAGCACTATGATACGCCAGTTTTAATGGTGTCTATAAACTATGTGTACTGGGCGCTTCCCCGATATATTATACGGATAAAGTCATGCCGTTGAGCTCTGGGGCTCTGTCTAGAGTCCATGGGGCAGACGTAGTCTGGCTTGTTACATAGAATCGTATTGCCAAAAGATAAATAGAGACAGGATTTGGAATTTCCTGACTTTTGAGTCATCATCATTCAGCCATAGGCATCCCTACAGCCATGCGTTGGACGAGGACGTTACAAACTTGAGACGAGTTTGTTTTGAGGGACGATGGCTATCTTGTTTTGAGAGTGTGCATTACGATATCCGTTGGGCGCTCCCCGATGTATTATTGGGATAAATTGTGCCGTTGGGCTCTGGGGCTCTGTCAGAGCCCAAACCCACGCAGACGCATTCTGCTAGTGACATAGAGGTTTCGTATTGCCAACAAGAAAATGCGTGACTGGATTGCATTTCTGGCTTTGTAGCCATCATCTGTCAGCCATAGCCATCTTCAGTCATGCAGTGCACCGAGGCTCGACCTTTGCGACGACTTGATCGTTATGCAAACGCTCTTCCGACTCGAGGCACTATGAGTCAGTTTCGATTGTGTCTATGAACTATGTGTGGCGGGTCCTGGTATGAAATGATCCACCCGGTAAACGTATGGTAGGCTTTGGAATGCTGCCATGTGAACATGGTATTCTAGTAATAACTCACCCAGTTGTGCCTAGGGGCTCTGTCTAGGGCCCATGGGGCAGACGTAATCTAGCTTGTAACAGAATATTATTGCTCAAAGAGAAATTGAGACGGGATTGGGAATTTCTGACTTTTAGTCATCAGTCAGCCATAGGCATCCCCAGCCATGCGTTGGACGAGGTTACAAACTTGCGACGAGTTTGTTTGAGGACGATGGCTATCTTGTTTAGATTGTGTACATTACCAATATCAGTTGGGCGCTCCCCGATATATTATTGGGATAAATCGTGCCGTTGGGCTATGGGGCTCTCTCTAGAGCCCAAACAACAGCCCCAAACCAGCTAGTGATATAAAGTTGCATTTCCGACAAAGAAAATGGGGACTGGAATAGGCATTTCTGGCTTTGTAGCCATCATTTGTCAGCCATAGCCATCTTCAGTCATGCAGTGCACGAGGCTCGACTTTGCGACGACTTTTCTCGTTACACAACGCTCTACCAACTCCCACAAGGGCACTATGATTCCCCAGTTTCAATTGTGTCTATAAACTATGTGTGCTTGGCTCTCCCCGATATATTATACGAATAACTCGTGCTGTTAGGCTTTGGGGCTCTGTCTAGAGCCCATGGGGCAGACATAGTCTGGCTTGTTACATAGAATCGTATTGCCAAAAGATAAATAGAGACAGGATTTGGAATTTCTGACTTTTAGTCATCATCATTCAGCCATAGGCATCCCCAGCCATGCGTTGGACGAGGTTACAACTTGAGACGAGTTTGATTGAGGATGATGGCTATCTTGTTTAGATTGTGTACATTACCAATATCAGTTGGGCGCTCCCCGATATATTATTGGGATAAATCGTGTCGTTTGGCTATGGGGCTCTCTCTAGAGCCCAAACAACAGCCCCAGACCAGCTAGTGATATAAAGTTGCATTTCCGACAAAGAAAATGGGGACTGGAATAGGCATTTCTGGC
>WEDG01001467.1:0-40795 GCA_017591395.1 Schistocephalus solidus
CGGGCGCTCCCCATATTTTATAGGAATAACTCGACAAAATGTACCATGCGGCTCTATCTAGCGCACATCAAGCAGCCTTAGACTGACAAGTGACATGGAGTTTTATTCCTGACAAAGAAAATGGAAACTGGAATGGGCATTACTGGCTTTTTACCCAGCATCAGTCAACCATTGCCAATCCTTAGCCATGCAGTGTACGAGGCTTTACCTTCCGACGATGTCAACTGTTAGTTACGCTCTACTAACTCCCATTACACGAGCAGGATGTCTTGCCAGTTTCAATGTTATCTAAAAACCAGGTCAACAGGGTGCTCTCATACATACTAGACAGCTTATCCAGTTGTGCTAGGGTCTGTCTAAAGCCCTTTGGTGCGACTGTAGACTGGTTTGTGTCATAGAATGGTATTGCTGACAAACACACATTGAAGACTGGAATAGACACTATCGCTTTTTCATCTTCAACTCAGCCGAAAGCCATCCCTTTGTCATGCAATGCTCGAGGCTTGATCTGCAATGACTTTGATCGCTAAGCAACGCTCTACCAACTCCACACGAGTAGGATGCCATGCCAGTTTCTGATTGTGTCAAAAATTACGTCAGATGGCGCTCCATATTTTTTATAGGAATAACTCGACAAAATGTACCATGGGGCTCTATCTAGAGCACAACCAGCAGCTTAGGCTGACTAGTGACATGGAGTTTTAGGTGCTGACAAATAAAATGGAGACTGGAATGGCATCATCAACATAGCCAATCCGAGCCATGCTCTGCACGCCTTCACATCCGTTGACTTTGATCGTGATGCTACGCTCCACCAACTCCCCACACGAGCAGGATGCCTAGCCAGTTTTTATCGTTTCTACAAACCGCGTCAGCTGGGCACTCCCATATTATCGGAATAACCCGTCCAGTTAGTGCCATCGGGCATCTTAGAGCAGAAAAAGCCCCAGCAGACCTGACTTGTGATAAATAATCGTATTGATAGAGAAAATCAGACCAAGTTGTGTATTTCTGACTATCATCATCAGTCAGCCATAGCCATCTCCCAGACGTGGAATGCTGAAGCTCGACCCTCGCGACGAGCGCTTTGACGCGACGACTGGCCGGGTTTGATAGTGCATATCGCAAAGTCAGTTGGGCCCCTGCCCGAGATATTACTAGGAAAATCTCATGCCGTTGTGCTTTGGGACTCTATCTTGGTCCCACCCAACAGTCGCAGACTTGCTAGTGACAAAAATTGTATTGCTTGGTAGATTAAATTGATGCTGGCTAGTGGTGTATTTCTGGCTTTTAACCCATCTTCAGCCAGCCATAGCAAATCATATCCATGCAGTGCAGAAGGCTTCATCTTCCGACGACTTGTTGCTATGCTACGCTCCACCAACCCTACACGAACAGGATGCTCTTGCCAGTTTCAATTGTGTCTGCAAATACGTCAGCTGACGCTCCCATATTTTATAGGAATAACTCGACAAAAATGTACCATGGGCTCTATCTAGAGCACATCAAGCAGTCTTAGACTGACAAGTGACATGGAGTTTTATTCCTGACAAAGAAAATGGAAACTGGAATGGGCATTACTGCCTTTTTACCTAGCATCAGTCAGCCATTGCCAATCCTAACCATGCAGTGTACTAGGCTTCACCTTCCGACGATTTTGACCGTTATGTTACTCTCTACTAACTCCCACACAAGCAGGATATCTTGGTGGTTTCGATTGTGTCTACAAACCACGTGAGTTGGGCGCTCCCATATTTTATATGAATAACTCGACAAAAATGTACCATGAGGGTCTATCTAGAGCACGAAACCAGCAGCCTTAGGCTGACTAGTGACATGGATTTTTATTGCTGACAAAATAAAATGGAGACTGGAATGGGCCTTTTCTGGCTTTTTACCCAGCATCAGTCAGCCATTGCCAATCCCTAGCCATGCAAAGCTCGAGGCTCAACCATACAACGACTTTTGATCGCATTGCTACACTCAACCAACTCCCAAAAGAGCAGGATGTCTTGCCAGTTTTCAATGTTATCTAAAAACCAGGTCAACAGGGTGCTCCCCATATATTATTGGAATAGCTTATCCAGTTGTGCTTAGGGGTCTGTCTTAAGCCCTTGGTGCACTGTAGACTGGTTTGTGTCATAGAATGGTATTGCAGGCAAAACAAAAATTGAAGACTGGAATTGGCACTACTGGCTTTTTTATCTTCAGCCAGCCGAAGCCATCCCTTTTCATGCAATGCTCGAGGCTTGACCTTGCAACGACTTTGATCGCTAAGCTACGCTCCACCAACTCCCACACGAGTAGGATCGCTTGCACATTTCGATTTTTGTCTAAAATTTACGTCAGCTGGGCGCTCCCCATATTTTATAGGAATAACTCAACAAAATGTACCATGAGGCTCTATCTAGAGCACAACCAGCAGCCTTAGACTGACTAGTGACATGGAGTTTTATTGCTGACAAAATAAAATGGAGACTGGAATGGGCATTTCTGGCTTTTTACCCAGCATCATTCAGCCATTGCTAATCCTAGCCGTCAGTGCACGAGGCTTCACCTTTCGACGACTTTGATCGTTTTGCTACGATATATCAACTCCAAAACATGCAGAATGCCTCTAGCCGGTTTTGATTGTATTAAACACCACGTCAGCTGGGTGCTTCCATATATTAAAGTGACGAACTGTCCAGTTGTGACGCAGGCTCCGTCTAGACTCCATGGGACACTGTAGACTGGCTTGTGACAAAGAATCGCACCGCTGGTAAAGACATTGAAGACTGGAATGGGCATTTCTGGCTTTTTCTCATCATAGCCAGCCGTAGCCATCCATAGCCATGCAATGCTCGAGGCTCAACCTTCACAACGACTTTGATCGCTTTGCACTCAACCAACTCCCAAAAAGAGCAGGATGTCTTGCTAGTTTCAATGTTATCTGAAAACCAGGTCAACAGGGCACCTCATCATATTATTGGAAATAAGCTTATCCAGTTGTGCTTAGGGTCTGTCTTAAGCCCCGTGGTGCACCGTAGACTGGTTTGTGTCATAGAATGGCATTGCTGGCAAACAAAAATTGAAGACCGGAATTTGCACTCCTGGCTTTTTCATCTTCAGCCAGCCGAAGCCATCCCTTGTCGTGCAATGCTCGAGACTTGACCTTGCAATGACATTGATCGCTGAGCTACGCTCCACCAACTCCCACACGAGTAGGAGTGCCTTGCCAGTTTCAATTGTGTCTAAAAATTAGCGTCAGCTGGGCGCTCCCCCATATTTATAGGAATAACTCGACAAAAATGTACCATGGGCTCTATCTAGCGCACATCAAGCAGCCTTAGACTGACAGGGGACATGGAGTTTTATTCCTGACAAAGAAAATGGAAACTGGAATGGGCATTACTGGCTTTTTACCCAGCATCAGTCAACTCATTGCCAATCCTAGCCATGCAGTGTACGAGGCTTTACCTTCCGACGATGTTAACCGTTATGTTACGCTCTACTAACTCCCACATCGAGCAGGATGTCTTGCCAGTTTCAATGTTATCTAAAACCAGGTCAACAGGGTGCTCCCCATATATTACTGGAATAGCTTTATCCAGTTGTGCTAAGGGGTCTGTCTAGCCCTTGGTGCACTGTAGACTGGTTTGTGTCATAGAATGGTATTGCTGACAAACACACATTGAAGACTGGAATAGACACTATTGGCTTTTTCATCTTCAATCAGCCGAAGCCATCCCTTGTCATGACGCTCGAGGCTTGATCTTGCAATGACTTTGATCGCTAAGCAACGCTCCACCAACTCCCACACGAGTAGGATGCCATGCCAGTTTCGATTGTGTCAAAAAATTACGTCAGATGGGCGCTTTCCATATTTTATAGGAATAACTCGACAAAATGTACCATGGGGCTCTATCTAGAGCACAACCAGCAGCCTTAGGCTGACTAGAGCACATGGAGTTTTAGTGCTGACAAATAAAATGGAGACTGGAATGGGCATCATACAGCAATAGCCAATCCGAGTTTCATGCTTTGCACGCGGCTTCACATTCCGTTGACTTTGATCGTGATGTACGCTCCACCAACTCCCACACGAGCAGGATGCCTAGCCAGTTTTTATTGTTTCCCAAACCGCGTCAGCTGGGCACTCCCATATATTATCGGAATAACCGTCCAGTTGATGCCATCAAGGCATCTCTTCTAGAGCAGAAAAAGTCCCTCAGTAGACTGACTTGTGATAAACTAATCGTATTGATAGAGAAAAATCAGACTCAAGTTGTGTATTTCTGACTCTTTAAGTCATCATCAGTCAGCCATAGCCATCCCCAGACGTGGAATGCTTGAAGCTCGACCTGCGACGAGTTTGATCGCGGACGATGGCTTGCCAGGGTTTTGATAGTGCATATTTCAAAAGTCAGTTGGGCCCTGCCCGAGATATTATAGGAAAAATCTCATGCCGTTGTGCTTTGGGACTCTATCTTGGTCCCACCCAACAGTCGCAGACTTGCTAGTGACAAAATTCGTATTGCTTGGTAGATATAATTCGACGGCTGTTGCGTATTTCTGGCTTTTAACCCATCTCAGCCAGCCATAGTAAAATCATATCCATGCAGTGCAGAAGGCTTCATCTTCCGACGACTTTGCGCTATGCTACACTCCACCAACTCCTACACGAACAGGATGCCCTTGCGAGTTTCGATTGTGTCTGCAAATACGTCAGCTGATGCTCCCCATATTTTATAGGAATATTTCGACAAAATGTACCATGGGCTCTATCTAGAGCACATCACGCAGCCTTAGACTGACAAGTGACATGGAGTTTTATTCCTGACAAAGAAAATGGAAACTGGAATGGGCATTACTGGCTTTTTACCCAGCATCAGTCAGCCATTGCCAATCCTAGCCATGCAGTGTACGAGGCTTTACCTTCCGACGATTTTAACCGTTATGTTACGCTCTACTACCTCCCACACGAGCAGGATGTCTTGGTGGTTTCGATTGTGTCTGCAAACCACGTCAGTGGGCGCTCCCATATATATATATGAAATAACTCGACAAAATGTACCATGAGGCTCTATCTAGAGCACAACCGGCAGCCTTAGCTCGACTAGTGACATGGAGTTTTATTGCTGACAAAATAAAATGGAGACTGGAATGGGCATTTCTGGCTTTTTACCCAGCATCAGTCAGCCATTGCCAATCCTAGCCATGCAGTGCACGAGGCTTCACCTTTCGACGACTTTGATCGTTTTGCTACGATACACCAACTCCCAAAAGAGCAGGATGTCTTGCCAGTTTCCATGTTATCTAAAAACCAGGTCAACAGGGTGCTCCCATATATTACTGGAATAAGCTTATCAGTTGTGCTTAGGGCTCTGTCTAAAGCCCTTGGTGCACTGTAGACTGGTTTGTGTCATAGAATGGTATTGCTGGCAAACAAAACATTGAAGACTGGAATAGGCACTCCTGGCTTTATTTCATCTTCAGCCAGCCGAAGTCATCCCTTGTCATGCAATGCTCGAGGCTTGACCTTGCAATGACTTTGATCGCTAAGCTACGCTCCACCAACTCCCACACGAGTAAGATGCATTGCCAGTTTCGATTGTATCTTAACATTACGTCAGCTGGGTTCCTCCCATATTTTATAGGAAAGCTCGACAAAATGTATCATGGGACTCTATCAGGAGCACAACCAGCAGACTAAGACTGACTAGTGACGTGGAGTTTTAGTGCTGACAAATAAAATGGAGACTGGAATGGGCATTTCTGGCTTTTTACCCAGCATCATACAGCAATAAACCAATCCGAGCCATGCTGTGCTACGCGGCTTCACATTCCGTTGACTTTGATCGTGATGCATACGCTCCACCAACCCCACACGTGCAGGATGCCTAGCCAGTTTTGATTGTATTTCTACAAACCGCTTCAGCTGGGCACTCCCATATATTAATATCGGAATTACTCGTCCAGTTGTGCCATCGGGCATTCTCTAGAGCCGAAAAAGCCTCAGTTGACTGACTTGTGATAAATACTCGTATTGATAGAGAAAAAATCAGACCAAGTTGTGTATTTCGACTTTTAACTCATCATCAGTCAGCCATAGCCGTCCCTCCAGACGTGGACTGCTTGAAGCTCGACCTTGCGACGAGTTTGATCGCCGACGATGGCTTGCCGGGTTTTATTGTGTATATTTCAAAAGTCAGTTGGGCCCTGCCCGAGATATTATAGGAAAATCTCATGCCGTTGTGCTTTAGAACTCTATCTTGATCCAACCCAACAGCCGCAGACTTGCTAGTGACAAAATGGTATTGCTTGGTAGATAAATTGACTGCTAGTAGGTGTATTTCTGGCTTTTAACCCATCATCAGCCAGCCATAGCAAATCCTATCCATGCAGTGCAGAAGGCTTCATCTTCCGACGACTTGGGTTGCTATGCTACGCTCCAACAACTCCTACACGAACAGGATGCCTTGCGAGTTTCGATTGTGTCTACAAACCACGTCAGTTGGGTGCTCCCATATTTTATATGAATAAGTCGACAAAATGTACCATGAGGCTCTATCTAGAGCACAACTCGCAGCCGTAGACTGACTAGTGACATGGTGTTTTATTGCTGACAAAGAAAATGAAGACTGGAATAGGCATTTATTGCTTTTTAACCAGCGACAGTCAGCCATAGCCAATCCTAGCCATGCAGTGCTCAAGGCTTCACCTTTAAAGGACTTTGATCGTTATACTTCGCTCTACTAACTCCCACAAGACCAGGATGCCTTGCTGGTTTTGATTGTATCTACAAACCACGTCAGTTGGGTGCTCCCATAAATTAACGGAATAACTCGTCCAGTTGTGCCGAAGGGCTCTATCTAGAGCCCATGGGACACTGTAGACTTGCTTGTGACATAGAGTGTTATTTCTGGTAAAGACATTGAAAACTGGAATTGACATTTCTGGCTTTTCTCATCATAAGCCAGCTGTCGCCATCCCTACCTATGCAATGCTCAAGTCTCAACCTTGTACAATGACTTTGATCACGCTATACTCAACTCGCCAACAAGAGCAGGATGTCTTGCCAGTTTTCAAGGTGTCTGGAAAACCAAGTCAGGGCGCTCCCCCATATTTTATAGTAAAAGCTTATCCAGTGAGCTGAGGGTCTGTGCTAAAGCCCAGGGCACTGTAGACTTCGGCTTCGTCATGGGGAATGGTATTGCTGGTAGCATTGAAGACTGGAATGGGCATTTCTGGCTTTTTCTCATCATCAGCCAGCCGTAGCCATCAGTTGCCATGCAATGCTCGAGGCTTCACCTTGCGATGACTTTGATCGTTATGTACCGTTGTATAAACTCCCAAAAAGAGCCCGATGTTTACCAGTATTGCTTGTGTATATGAACAATATCAGCTGGGCGCTCCCCATATATATTGCAGGAATAACTCGTCCAGTTTCTCAAGGGGCCTCTGTCTCAGAGCCCTTGGGGCACTGTAGACCGACTTGTGACGTAAAAATGGTATTGCTGGTAAAGAAATTAGAAGACAAAAGAAATTGGGAATTTCTGGCTCATCATAAGCCAGTTGTAGCCGTCCCTAGCCATGCAATGCACGAGGCTCGACCTTGCGACGACTGTGATTGCTTTACAACGCTATATCATCTACCACATGCACAAGATGGTTTGCCTGTATTTCTAGTGTATATAAACAATATCAGCTGGGTGCTCCATATATTATAGGAATAACACGTCCAGTTATGCCATGGGGCTCTCTCTAGGACAGAGCCAGCAGAAGTAGACTGAATAGTGACAAAGAATGCAATTGATAGCAGAGAAAAAATCAGACCTAGCTCTGTATTTCTGACATTTTAGTCATCATCTGCCAGCCAAAGTCATACTCAGACATGCGTTCATGCACGAGGATTACGCTTGCAAAAAGTTTTGATCAAGGACGATGTTTGCCGGGTTCGATTGTGTATATTTCAAACATCAGTTGGGAACTGCCCGAGATATTATAGAAAATCGCATGCCGGTGTGCTTTTAAGACTCTATCTAGAGCCCAACCAACAGCCGCAGAAGGGCTAGTGACAGAGAATGGTATTGCATGGTAAAGAAATTGAAGACAAGAAGAGGCATTTCTGGCTTCTTACCCATCATTAGCCAGCCATAGCCATGCAGTGCACGAGGCTTCACCTTTCGACGATTTTTATCGTAAAGCAACGCTCTACCAACTCCCACATTAGCACGATGACTTCCCAGTAGTGCTTGTGTATATAAACAATATTAGCTGGGCGCTCCCCGTATATTATAGGAATAACTCGTCCAGTTGTGCCATGGGGCTCTCTCGAGAACTCATAAATCAGCAGTAGGCTGACTAGTGACAAAGATTTGTATTGAAAACAGAGAAAAATCGAGACAAATTTGTGTATTTCTGACTTTTTAGTCATCATCAGACAGCCATAGCCATCCTAATCATAGTGTTCACGCGGCTTGACTGCACGAGTTTTGATCGAGGACGATGACTTGACGGGTTTGATTGTGTATATTACCAATGTCAGTTGGACACTGCCCGAAATGTTATAGGGAAATCTCATGCCGTTGTTCTTTGAGAATCTATCTAGTTCCCAACCAACAGCCGCAGACTGGCTTCTGACATAGAATGGTATTGCTGGTAAAGAAATTGAAGACTGAAATGGGCACTTCTGGCTTTTTATTCATCATTAGCCAGCCATAGCCATCCCCAGTCATGCAGTGCACGAGGCTTCATCTTCCGACGACTTTGATCGTTATGCAACGCTCAATCAAATCTCACACGAGCTCGATGGGTTGCCAGTATTGCTTATGTATATAAACAATGTCAGCTGGGCACTCCCTGATATATTATAGGAAAACCTGACCAGTTTTTCCAAGGTGCTCTGTTTAGAACCACTGGGGCACTGTAGACTGGCAAGTGACATAGAATCGTATTGCAAACAGAGAAAAATCAGAATGGGTTGGGCATTTCTGATTTTATAGTCATCATCAACTAGCCATAGCCATTCCCAGCCATGCAGTGCATGACGCTCGATTTTGCGACAAGTTTGATCGAGGACGATGTCTTGTCGAATTTGATTGTGTATATTACAAATGTCAGTTGGGCACTGCCGGAGATATTAAAGGAAAATCACATGCCATTGTGCTTTCGGATGCTATCTAGATTCCAAGCAAAAGCACAGACTGGAAAGTGACAAAGAATAGCTTTGCTGGTAAACAAATTGAAGATTGGAATGGGCATTTCTGGCATTTTACCCATCACCAGCCAGCCAGAGCCAATCCTAGCATGCAGTGCACGAGGCTTCACCTTCCGACGACTTTGATCGTTATGCAACGCTCAATCAAAACCCACATGAGCAGGATACCTTGCAGGTTTCGATTGTGTCTACAAACTACGTTAGCTGGGCACTCCCGTATTTTATAGTAATAACTCGTCCACTTGTGCCTATGTGCTCTGTCTAGTGCCCATGGGACGGATGTAGCCTGCTTAGTGACATAGAATCGTATTGCCAAAAGAGAAATAGAGACTGGATTGGGTATTGCTGACTTTTTAGTCGTCATCAGTTAGCCAAAGGCATCGCATGCCATGCGTTTCACGAGGTTACAACTTGCGACGAGTTTGATCTAGGACGATGACTATCTGGTTTTTATTGTGTATATTACCAATATCAGTTGGGTGCTCCCCGATATATTAATAGGGATAAATCGTTCCTTTGGGCTTCGGGGCTCTGTCTAGAACCCAACCAACAGCTGCAAACTGGCTAGTGACATAGACTTGCATTTCCGAAAAGGAAAATGGAGACTGGAATGGACATTTCTGACTTTGTTGCCATCATCAGCCAGCAATACGCATCACCATCCAAGCACTGCACGAGACTCGAACTTGCAACGACTTTGATCGTTACGCAACGCTCTACCAACTCTTACACGAGCACTATGATTAGGCGGTTTCAATAGTGTCTATAAACCATGTTTGCTGGGCACTTTTCGATATATTATTCGGGTAACTCGTGCCGTTGAGCTTATGGGCTCAGTCTAGAGCCCATAGGGCAGATGTTGTCCTGCTAGAAACATAGAAAATGTTGAGACTGGGTTGGGCATTTCTGACTTTTTAGTCATGATCAGTCAGCCATAGCCATCCCTTTACATGCGAAATACGAGGTTTGACCTTGCAACGACTTCATCGGTAAGCAACGCTCTACCAACTCCCACACGAGCACTTTTATTCGCCGGATTAAATTGTGTCGATTAACCATTTGTGCTGGGCGCTCCCCGATATATTCTAGGAATAACTCGTCCAGTTGTGCCTAGGGGCTCTGCCGAGGGCCCATGGGGCAGATTTATCTGGCTAGTGACATAGCATCGTATTACCAAAAGAGAAATAGAGACTGGTGTGGGTATTTCGACTTTTAGTCGTCATCAGTTAGCCAAAGGCATCCCAAGCCATGCGTTTGACGACAAGGTTACAACTTGCGACGAGTTTGATCGAAAAACGATGGCTGTCTGGTTTGTATTGTGTATATCACTAATATCAGTTCAGTGCTCCCCGATATATTCATAGGGCTAAATTGTGCCGTTGTGCATTGGGGCTCAGTCTAGAGCCCATAGGGCAGATGTAGTCCGGCTAGAAACATAGAAAAGGTTTAGACTGGGTTGGTCATTTCTGACTTTTTAGTCATGATCAGTCAGCCATAGCCATCCATTTACATGTACAATACGAGGCTTGACCTGGCAACGACTTCATCGGTATGCAACACTCTACCAAATATCACATGAGCACTATTATTCGCCAGTTTTAATTATGTCTATTAACCATGTGTGCTGGGCGCTCCCCGATATTTTCTAGGAATAACTCGACCGTTTATGCATAGGGGCTCTGTCTAGAGCCCATGGGGCAGATGTTGTCTGGCTTGTGACATAGAATCGTATTACCAAAAAAGAAATAGAGACTGGATTGGGTATTTGTGACTTTAAATTCATTATAAGTCATCCAAAGCCATCCCTAGACATATAGTGTACGAGGCTTGACCTGCGTCGACTTTGATAGTCAAGCAAAGCTCTTCCAACTCCCACTCGAGCACGATTACTTACCAATTTCGATTGGGTCTATTAACCATGTGAACTGTGCGCTCCCCAATATATTCTAGGAATAACTCGTCCACTTGTTCCTAGGTGCCTTGTCTAGTGCGCATGGGACGGATGTAGCCTGCTTAGTGACATAGAATCGTATTGCCAAAAGAGAAATAGAGACTGGATTGGGTATTGCTGACTTTTTAGTCGTCATCAGTTAGCCAAAGGCATCGCATGCCATGCGTTTGACGAGGTTACAACTTGCGACGATTTTGATCTAGGACGATGGCTATCTGGTTTTTATTGTGTATATTACCAATATCAGTTGGGTGCTCCCCGATATATTAATAGGGATAAATCGTTCCTTTGGGCTTTGGGGCTCTGTCTAGAGCCCAACCAACAGCTGCAAACTATCTAGTGACATAGACTTGCATTTCCGAAAAGGAAATTGGAGACTGGAATGGACATTTCTGGCTTTGTTGCCATCTTCAGCCAGCAATAACCATCACCAGCCAAGCACTGCACGAGGCTCGACCTTGCGATGACTTTGATCGTTACGCAACGCTCTACCATCTCCCTTACGAGCACTATGATTAGGCAGTTTCAATTGTGTCTATAAACCATGTTTGCTGGGCACTGCCCGATATATTATTCGATTAACTCGTGCCGTTGAGCTTTGGGGCTCAGTATTGAGCCCATACGGCAGATGTTGTCCGGCTAGAAACATAGAAAAGGTTGACACTGGGTTGGGCATTTCTGACATTTTAGTCATGATCAGTCAGCTATAGCCATCCCTATACATGCGCAATACGAGGCTTGACCTTGCAACGACTTCATCGGTATGCAACGCTCTACCAAATATCACACGAGCACTATTATTCGCCAGTTTTAATTGTGTCTATTAACCATGTGTGCTGGGCGCTCCCCGATATATTCTAGGAATAAATCGACTGTTTGTGCATAGGGGCTCTGTCTAGAGCCCATGGGGCAGATGTATCTGGATAGTGACATAGCATCGTATTGCCAATAATGAAATGGAGACTGGATTGGGTATTTGTGACTTTAAATTTATTATAAGACAGCCAAAGCCATCTCTAGACATATAGTGTACGAGGCTCGACCTTGCGTCGACGTTGATCCTTATGCAAAGCTCTTCCAGCTCCCACACGAGCACGATGACTTACCAATTTCGATTGGGTCTATAAACCATGTGAGCTTTGTGCTCCCCAATAAATTCTAGGAATAACTCGTCCACTTATTCCTAGGTGCTCTGTCTAGGGCCCATGGGACGGATGTAGCCTGCTTAGTTTCATTGAATCGTATTGCCAAAAGAGAAATAGAGACTGGTTGGGGTATTTCTGACTTTTTAGTCATCATCAGTTAGCCAAAGGCATCCCAACGCATGCGTTTGACGAGGTTACAACTTGCGACGAGTTTGATCGAGAACAATATCATTTAGGTGCTCCCCAATATATTAATAGGGATAAATCGTGCCTTTTGGCTTTGGGGCTCTGTCTAGAGCACAACCAACAGCTGCAAACTGGCTAGTGACATAGACTTGCATTTCCGAAAAAGAAAATGGAGACTGGAATTGCACATTATTGGCTTTGTTGCCATCTTCAGCCAGCAATACCCATTACCAGCCAAGCACTGCACGAGAATCAAATTTGCGATTACTTTGATCTTTATGCAACGCGCTACCAACTCCCACACGAGCACTATGCTAAGGCAGTTTCAATTGTGTCTATAAACCATGTTTGCTGGCCACTGTCCGATATATTATTTGGTTAACTCGGGCCGTTGAGCTTTGGGGCTCAGTCTAGAGCACATAGGGCAGATGTTGTCCAGCTAGAAACATAGAAAACGTTGAGACTGGGTTGGGCATTTCTGACTTTTTAGTCGGGATCAGTCAGCCATAGCCATCCCTTTACATGCGAAATACGAGGTTTGACCTTGCAACGACTTCATCGGTATGCAACGCTCTACCAACTCCCACACGAGCACTTTAATTCGCCAGTTTAAATTGTGTCGATATACCATGTGTGCTGGGCGCTCCCCGATATATTCTAGGAATAACTAGACCATTTGTGCATAGGGGCTCTGTTTAGGGCAGATTTTGTCAGGCTAGTGACATAGAATCGTATAAGCAAAAACAAAAGTGAGACTGGATTGGGTATTTCTGACTTTAAATTCATTATAAGTCAGCCAAAGCCATCCCTAGACATATTGTGTACGAGGCTCGATCTTGCGTCAACTTTGATCGTCGTGCAAAGCTCTTCCAACTCCCACACGAGCACGATGACTAAACAATTTCGATAGGGTCTATAAACCATGTGAGCTGTGCGCCCCCCAATATATTCTAGGTATAACACGTCCAGTTGTGCCTAGGGGCTCTGTCTAGAGCCCATAAGGCAGATGTTGTCTGGCTAGTGACAAAGAATCGTATTTCCAAAAAGAAATAGAGACTGGATTGGGTATTTCTGACTTTATAGTCATTATCAGTCAGCCAAAGCCATCCCGATACCTGCAGTGTACAAGGCTCAAGCTTAAGACGACATGGATCGTTCTGCAAAGCTCGTCCAACTCCCACATGAGCACGATGTTTAACCAGTTTCGATTGGGTCTATAAACCATGTGAGCTGTGCGCTCCCAAATATATTCTAGGAATAACTCGTCCAGTTGTGCCTAGGGGCTCTTCCTAGGGCCCATTAGCAGATGTTCCTCGATAGTGACAAAGAATCGTATTACTAAAAGAGAAATAGAGACTGGTTTGGGTATTTCTGACTTTTTAGTCGTCATCAGTTAGCCAAAGGCATCCCAACGCATGCGTTTGACGAGGTTACAACTTGCGACGAGTTTGATCGAGAACAATATCATTTAGGTGCCCCCTAATATATTAATAGGGATAAATCGTGCATTTTGGCTTTGGGGCTCCGTCTAGAGCCCAACCAACAGCTGCAAACTGGCTAGTGACATAGACTTGATTTCCGACTAGGAAAATGGAGACTGGAATGGACATTTCTGGCTTTGTTGCCATCTTCAGCCAGTAATACCCATTACCAGCCAAGCACTGCACGAGAATCAAACTTGCGACGACTTTGATCGTTACGCAACGCTCTACCAACTCCCACACGAGCACTATGATTAGACAGTTTCAATTGTGTCTATAAACCATGTTTGCTGGGCAGTGCCCGATATATTATTCGATTAACTCGTGCCGTTAAGCTTATGGGCTCAATCTTGAGCCCATACGGCAGATGTAGTCTGCCTATAAACATAGAAAAGGTTGAGACTGGGTTGGGCATTTCTGACTTTTTAGTCATGATCAGTCAGCCATAGCCATCCCAATACATGCGCAATACGAGGCTTGACCTTGCAACGAATTCATCGGTATGCAACGCTCTACCAAATCCCACACGGGCACTATTATTCGCCAGTTTTAATTGTGTCTTTTAACCATGTGTGTTGGGCGCTCCCCGATATATTCTAGGAATAACTCAACCATTTGTGCATAGGGGCTCTGTCTAGGGCCCATAGGGCAGATCTTGTCTGGCAAGTGACATAATTTCGTATTGCCAATAAAGAAATAGAGACTGGATTGGGTATTTGTGACTTTAAATTTATTATAAGTCAGCCAAAGCCATCCCTAGACATAAAGTGTACGAGGCTCGTCCTTGCGACGACTTCGATTCTCATGCAAATCTCTTCCAACTCCAACACGAGCACGATGACTTACCAATTTCGATTGGGTCTATAAACCATGTGAGCTGTGCGCTCCCCAATATATTCTAGGAATAACTAGTCCACTTAGGCCTAGGGCTAATAAGCAAGATGTTGTCTGGCTAGTGACATAGAATCGTATTTCCAAAAAGAAATAGAGACTGGATTGGGTATTTCTGACTTTATAGTCATTATCAGTCAGCCAAAGCCATCCCGATACCTGCAGTGTACGAGGTTCGACCTTGTGACGACTTCGATCCTTATGCAAAGCTCTTCCAACTCCCACACGAGCACGATGACTTACCAATTTCGATTGGGTCTATTAACCATGCGAGCTGTTCGCTCCCCAGTACATTCTAGGAATAACTTGTCCACTTGTGCCTACGGCTCATGAGGCAGATGTTGTCTGGCAAGTGACAAAGAATCGTATTTCCAAAAGAGAAATAGAGACTGGTTTGTGTATTTCTGACTTTTTAGTCATCATACGTTAGCCAAAGGCATCCCAACGCATGCGTTTGACGAGGTTACAACTTGCGACGAGTTTGATCGAGAACAATATCATTTAGGTGCCCCCTAATATATTAATAGGGATAAATCGTGCATTTTGGCTTTGGGGCTCCGTCTAGAGCCCAACCAACAGCTGCAAACTGCTTAGTGACATAGACTTGCATTTCCGACTAGGAAAATGGAGACTGGAATGGACATTTCTGGCTTTGTTGCCATCTTCAGCCAGCAATACCCATCACCAGCCAAGCACTGCACGAGAATCAAACTTGCGACGACTTTGATCGTTACGCAACGCTCTACCAACTCCCACACGAGCACTATGATTAGACAGTTTCAATTGTGTCTATAAACCATGTTTGCTGGGCACTGCCCGATATATTATTCGATTAATTCGTGCCGTTGAGCTTATGGGCTCAATCTTGAGCCCATACGGCAGATGTAGTCCGGCTAAAAACATAGAAAAGTTTGAGACTGGGTTGGGCATTTCTGACTTTTTAGTCATGATCAGTCAGCCATAGCCATCCCAATACATGCGCAATACGAGGCTTGCCCTTGCAACGAATTCATCGGTATGCATGGCTCTACCAAATCCCACACGGGCACTATTATTCGCCAGTTTCAGTTTTGTCTTTTAACCATGTGTAGTGGGCGCTCCCTGATATATACTAGGAATAACTCAACCATTTTGTGCATAGGGGCTCTGTCTAGGGCCCATAGGGCAGATGTTGTCTGGCTAGTGACATAAATTTCGTATTGCCAAAAAAGAAATATAGACTGGATTGGGTATTTGTGACTTTAAATTCATTATAAGTCAGCCAAAGCCGTCACTAGACATATAGTGTACGAGGCTCGTCCTTGACGCACGACTTCGATTCTCATGCAAAACTCTTCCAACTCCCAACACGAGCACGATGACTTACCAATTTCGATTGGGTCTATAAACCATGTGAGCTGTGCGCTCCCCAATATATTTCTAGGAATAACTAGTCCACTTAGGCCTAGGGCTCATAAGCAAGATGTTGTCTGGCTAGTGACATAGAATCGTATTTCCAAAAGAGAAATAGAGACTGGATTGGGTATTTCTGACTTTTAAGTCGTCATCAGTTAGCCAAAGGCATCGCATGCCATGCGTTTGACGAGGTTACAACTTGCGACGAGTTTGATCGAGAACGATGGCTTTCTGGTTTGTATTGTGTATATTACCAATATCAGTTGGGTGCTCCCCTATATATTAATAGGGATAAATTGTGCCGTTGGGCATTGGGGCTCTGTCTAGAGCCCAACCAACAGCGAAAACTGGCTAGTGACTTAGACTTTTCATTTCCTACGGGGAAAATGGAGACTGGAATGGACATTTCTGGCTTTGTAGCTATCATCAGTCAGCTATACATATCACCAGCCAAGCACTGCACGAGGCTCGACCTTGTAATGACTTCATCGGTATGCAACGCTCTACCAACTCCCACACGAGCACTCTTATTCGCCAGTTTTAATTGTGTCTATTAACCAGGTGAGCTGTGCGCTCCCCAATATATTCTAGGAATAACTCGTCCAGTTGTGCCTAGTGGCTCTGTCTAGGGCAGATTTATCTGGCTAGTCGCATAGAATCGTATTGCCAAAAAAGAAATAGAGACTGGATTTGGTATTTCTGACTTTATAGTCATTATCAGTCAGCCAAAGCCATGCCGATACATGCAGTGTACGAGGGCTCGACCTTGCGACGACTTTGATCGTTCTGAAAAGCTCGTCCAACTCCCACATGAGTACGAGGACTAACCAGTTTCGATTGGGTCTATAAACCATGTGAGCTGTGTGCTCCCCAATATATTCTAGGAATAACTCGTCCAGCCATGCCTAGTGGCTCTGTGTAGACCCCATGGGGCAGATTTAGTCTGGCTAGTGACATAGAATCGTATTTCCAAAAGAGAAATGGAGACTTGAATGGGTATTTCTGACTTTTTAGTCATCATCAGTTAGCCAAAAGGCATCCCAAAGCCATGCGGTGGACGAGGTTACCACTTGCGACGACTTTGCTCGAGGACGATGGCCATCCTGTTTAGATTGTGTTTATTACCAATATCAGTTTGACGCTCCCCGACATATTGATAGGGATTAA
This sequence comes from Schistocephalus solidus, assembly GCA_017591395.1. Classification (NCBI taxonomy): domain Eukaryota; kingdom Metazoa; phylum Platyhelminthes; class Cestoda; order Diphyllobothriidea; family Diphyllobothriidae; genus Schistocephalus; species Schistocephalus solidus. Next base: position 17,419 of record WEDG01001467.1, read on the forward strand.
TCGTGCCTTTGGGCATTGGGGCTCTGCCTAGAGCCAAACCAACCGTTGCAGACTGGCTTGTTGCATAGAGTTGCATTTCTGACAAAGAAAATGTAGAATGGAATGGACATTTCTGGCTTTGCAGCCAGCCATACCCATCACCAGCCAAGCACTGCCCGAGGCGCGACCTTGCGACGAATTTGATCGTTACGCTACGCTCTATTAACTCCCACACGAGCAGTATGATTCGCCAGTTTCAATTGTGTCTATAAACCTTGTTTGCTGGGCGGTACCCCATATATTATACGAATAAATTATGCCTAGAATAAATAAATAATAAATAAGTGAAAATTAAATAAATACGTAATAATAGTAAATAAATAAATAACTAATTAATACTAATGAATAAATGAATAATTTATTACCAAAATAAATAATTAATAACAAATAAATAAATAATAAATGAATGAATAATAAGGGAATAAATTATAAATACACAAAAATAATAAATAAATAACAAATAACAAACATATGAAGAATAAATAAATAAATACTAATAATTTTAAATAAAACAAATAAATAATTCTAAATAATAATGAATAAATAAGCAAAAAAAAGAAAATAAATAAATAATAAACAATAAACAACATGTTTATAATAAATAATAAATGAATAAATAATAATAAACAATAAAATAATAAACCAAATTAATAATAAATAACAAATACATAAACAATAAAATGTAGAATTCAACAAGCAAATAATTAATAAATAAATATAATAAATAAATAACCATAATAATTAATAAATAACCTTTCATATAAATAAAATCAATAAGTAAATAATAATAAGTAATTAATAAATAAACAAATAAAGAGTAAATAATCATAATTAAATATTTTTATGAATAAAATAAATATAAACAAATTAAAAATAATTATAAGAATAATAAAAATAGAAAAAAATAAATAATGTTATTATAATACATTATAAATAAATAAATAATATAAATAATAAAAACAAAAATAATAATTAATGATATATAAACAATCCATACAAATAATGAACAATAAATAAATAATAAAAAAATAATAAATAAGATATTAAAAAAATAATAATAAATTAATAAAACCATAAATAAACCAAAAATTTTTAATAATTTATATGTGAAATATAAATAAAAACATAAAAATAACTAAATAAATCAATGATAATTAAAAATAAATAAAGTAATATTTTTAGCTAATTCATTAACAAAATAAATAATTTATAAAAATAAAAAAATAAAAAATAAATAAATAATAAGAAATAAAAATATAATTTATCAAAAATAATAAATAAATTAAAAAAATTAGAAATTTATGAATTATATATAAATAAATGCTAATAATTATTAACAAATAAATAATAAAAAAATAAATTAATTAACAATAAAATGAACAAAAATTTTTAATAATAATTGAAAAAAACAAATTTATTAATTCCAATTATAAATAATAATAATAATAATAAATAAATTAACAATATATAAAACAAACAAAATAAGTAAGTAGTTAATAATTAAATAAATAAATAAAAAAACAAAATAAATAATAAATAACAAATAAAAAAATAATAATCTGAAATAATTAATAAAATAACCAAATTATAAATAAATAACAAATAACAAATAAATGAATAATAAATAAATAAATAATAATAAATAGATATAAATTAATAAAATTAATAAATTAATAAAACAAACAAAATGATTAATAAATAAATTGAAAATAAATAAATAAACAAATTTATTAAGTAATACTTTTTAATAAAAAGAACTTATCAATCAAACAATTTTAACAAATAATAATAATAAAAATAAAAATAAATAATAAATAACTTTTATTTTGTTATTTAAAATATGCCATATATACTTGATAAGCTCAATTAATTTTATTTCATACCTTTTTAGGTATTGGAAGCTTCTTTTTACAGATTTATGTGGAAATCAAAGGCTCTTCTATTTTCGCAATTACGTTTTTGCATTTGTGATTAAAGCATTTTCGTTCATTGGAAAATTAAAATTCAATAAATACATTGATTCATTTCGGTTTTGTTCTAAAGGGCGGCCTTTAAACTAACTGAAAAAATATCATAGGCCGTGAATGAATCACATTCGCAGGTGACTTTCGATTTAAAAATAGTTTGATTCCCAGTAGGTTTAAATTAGAGAAGTGCGTTCTAAGACGTATGAAATATGTCATAATAAACTTCATGTTCTTTGAATCCTACGTAAAATATCTGTAAATATGGCAAATAATTTGCCAATTTAAACAAATGAACGCTAAAAGCTTAAATATGATAACATCTGGGTATCATAGCTCGTCGCATTTTAATAATAACGAACGTTCAAATAACTCAAAAGCTAGAAAAATAAATTTGCATTTCCGTCGGTATTGTATTTTTTACGAGAACCTAACCATTATTAAATTTATCAGCTCGCTGTCCTCAATGGAGGTTTGTGGAATCCTGGGCTTTCTTCGACAATTAATTTAACATATGGACGCCATCAGCTCAAATGTGACAACACCTGGCTATCCTGTTATTTTACGCAGAATTAAAGCGTAACGTAAGTTTAAAAAATAACAAATAAACGCTGTCTCCTTTAGTTTCAAAGATTTGACAATAAATTTGTGAATGAAGCCCATCAATTCTTTTAATGGCACGCAAAGTTAAAATTAATAATAAAAAAATGCTGCTTCCCTTCGCTACAAAAACAAAGATGCATTTCCGGTTTTGAATCATTATAAACCTTATATTTCGGTTTATTCTTACGATTGTGGATTCCGGGGCTATTAACTTAAATATAATATATATATATATATATATATATATATATAATATCCTGGCGATTATCATTTAATAAAAGGCATGATTTGACATTTAACTTTTGAATAAAGCCTATTCGTTCTTTCAATGACTCGCAAATCTAAAATAATATACTAAAAAAGCTACCTTTTTTCGCTTCAAAAGAGATGTTGCCTTCCCGTTAATTTTGTATTTGAGGAGAGCCTTTAATTTTTTATTTAATATCTCCTCAAACGAACTACAAATATATAATTATAAACTTTAGCAGCTAATTGATCGCAATTAAAGTTAATTCTTACGTTTGTTGAATCCGGGGCTTTCTTGAACAATTTATTTAACATACGAACGCTATTGTCTCAAATACGACAACACCTCTTATCATTTAATAATGGCAGAATTTGACAATAAAGTGCAAAATAAAGTCCATTTGTTTGTTTAATGGCACGCAAAGTCAAAATAAATAAAAAACAACGCTGCCTCTTTTCGCTACAAAAACAAAGATGCATTCCCGTCGGTTTGGAATTTAAGGAGCGTCTTTCATTTTTAACAGACTACAAATATATCATCATAAAGTTAATATGCTAATTGGCCTTTATTTAAGTTTATTTTTATGGTTGTGGAATCCGGGGCTTTCTTGAACATTTGTTTAAACAAATGAATGCCATCAGCTCAAATATGACAACACCTGACTATCCAGCCTCTTCTCATTAAATAATGGGAATATTTGACATTTTACGCGTGAATAAAGCATATTTGCTCTCTCAATCACCAGCAAAGTACAAATAAATAAATTTAAAACGCTGCTTTCATTCGCTTTTTAAAACAAAGACGCATTCATGTATGTTGTTATTGAAGGAGCGCCTTTCATTATTTATTTATTTTATGTCTCCATAAATATATCATAATCAATTTATAAGCTCATTGACCTATATTTAGGTTTATTCTTATGATTGAGGAATACGAGGCTTTCTTCACCAATTTATTAAACAAATGAATGCCATCAGCTCAAATAATACAACACCTGGTTATCCTGTCTCTTCTCATTTAATAATAGCTATATTGTCGATAATGCCCATCGGCAGGCAAAGTCATCATAAATAATAAAAAAGCTGTCTAGTTTCGCTTCAAAACAAAGATGCATTCCCGTCGGGTGTGTATTTAAGAGCGCCTTTCATTTTTTAATTAATATCTCCTCAAACAAACTATAAATATATAATTATAAACTTTATCAGCTGATTGACCTTTATTTAGGTTTATTCTTACGATTGTAGAATCTGGGACTTTCTTTTACAATTTGTTTAACAAATGAATGCCATTTATAAATTAATAAAAAACGCTGCCTCCTTTCGCTTTTTAAAACAAAGATGAATTCCCGCCTTTTATTTTTTATTTAATATCTCAAACGAACTACAAATATATCATTATAAACTTAAGCAGCTAATTGACCGCAATTAAGGTTTTTTCTTTCGTTTGTTGAAATCCGGGGCTTTCTCTGAAAATTAAGTAAGCATATGACCACTATAAGCTCAAATATCACAAAACCTGGCCATCCTGGCTATTATCATTTACTAATGGCAGGATTTTACATTTAACTTGTGAATAAAGCCTATTCGTTCATTCAATACGCGCAAAGTTCAAATAATATACTAAAAAAAGCTGCCTTTTTTCGCATCAAAACAGAAGTTGCATTCCCGTTATTTTATATTTAAGAGGTGCCCTTCATTTTTTATTTAATATCTGTTCAAATGACCTACAAAAATACCATTTTAAAGTTTATAAGCTCATTGACGTTTGTTTAGGTTTATTGTTACGACTGTGGAATCTGGGACTTTCTTTTACAATTTGTTTAACATAAAAACGCTGTAAACTCAAATATAACAACACCTGGCTTTCCTGATTCTTCTCATTTAATAATGGGAATATTTGACATTTTACGCGTAAATAAAGCATATTTGCTCTCCCATTAGCACGCAAAGTTCAAATAAATAACATAGGACCCCTGCCTCCTTTCGCTTCAAAAATAAAAATGCATCGCCGTTGGTTTTGAATTTAGAGAGCGCCCTTCGTCTTTTATTTAATATCTCGTTTAAACAAACTACAAATATATCAGTATAATTTATAAGCTTAGTGACCTTTATTTAGGTTTATTTTTATGGTTGTGGAATCCGGGGCTTTCTTGAAAAATTTTTTAAACAAATGAATGCCATCAGCTCAAATGTGACAACACCTGACTATATTCTCATTTAATAATGGAAATATTTGATATTTTACGCGTTAATAAAACATATTTGCTCTCCAAATCACATGCAAAGTTCAAATAAATAAATTCAAACGCTGCCTCCTTTCGCTTTTAAAAACAAAGATGCATTCAGGCCTTTCAATTTGTTATTTTATATCTCAAACGAACTACAAATATATCATTATAACTTTAGCGGCTAATTGACCGCAAGTTAAGTTTACTCTTACCTTTGTGGAATCCCGGGCTTAATTTGACAATATATTAAACATATATGCTCAAATATGACAAAACCTGGCTATTCTGGCTATTATCATTGAATAATGGCAGGATTTGACATTTAATTTGTGAATAAAGCCTTTTCGTTCTTTCAATGACACGCAAATCTCAAATAATATACTAAAAAAGCTGCTTCTTTCGCTTCATAAAAGAAGTTGCATTCCCGTTAATTTTGTATTTGAGGAGTGCCCTTCATTTTTATTAAATATCTGTTCAAATGACCTTAAAATATACCACTCTTAACTTTATCAGCTCATTAACCTTTGTCAAGGTTTTTTCTTACGATTGTGAAATCTGGGGGATTTCTTTTACAATTTGTTTAACATGTAAACGCTATAAGCTTAAATATGACAACACCTGACTATCCAGCCTCTTCTTATTAAATCATGGGAATATTTGACATTTTACGCGTGAATAAAGCATATTTGCTCTCTCAATCGCATGCGAAGTTCAAATAAATAAATTAAAAACGCTGCCTCATTTCGCTTTTATAAAAAGATGCATTCCCGCCTTTCATTTTTTATTTAATATCTGAAACGAACTTTAACATTTAGCAGCTAATTGACCGCAATTAAGGTTTATTCTTACGTTTGTTGAATCCGGGGTTTTATTCGACAATTTATTTAACATATAAGCGCTATTAACTTAAATATATTATATATATATATATATATAATATCCTGGCAATTATCATTTAATAAAAGGCATGATTTGACATTAAACTTTTGAATAAAGCCTATTCGTTCTTTCAATGACACGCAAATCTCAAATAATATACTAAAAAAGCTACCTTTTTTCGCTTCAAAAGAGATGTTGCCTTCCCGTTAATTTTGTATTTGAGGAGAGCCTTTAATTTTTTATTTAATATCTCCTCAAACGAACTACAAATATATAATTATAAACTTTAGCAGCTAATTGACCGCAATTAAAGTTAATTCTTACGTTTGTTGAATCCGGGGCTTTCTTGTACAATTTATTTAACATACGAACGCTATGAGCTCAAATACGACAACACCTGTCTATCCTAGCTCTTATCATTTTAATAATGGCAGAATTTGACAATAAAGTGCGAAATAAAGTCCATTCATTTGTTTAATGGGACGCAAAGTCAAAATAAATAAAAAACAACGCAGCCTCCTTTCGCTACAAAGACAAAGATGCATTCCCGTCGGTTTTGAATTTAAGGAGCGTCTTTCATTTTTTATGTAATATCTCTTTTAAACAGACTACAAATATATCATTATAAAGTTTATAAGCTCATTGACCTTTATTTAGGTTTATTTTTTTATGGTTGTGAAATCCGGGGCTTTCTTGAACACTTTTTTTAAACAAATGAATGCCATCAGCTCAAATATGACAACACCTGACTATCCAGCCTCTTCTCATTAAATAATGGGAATATTTTGACATTTTACGCGTGAATAAAGCATATTTGCTCTCTCAATCGCATGCGAAGTTCAAATAAATAAATTAAAAAAACGCTGCCTCATTTCGCTTTTAAAAAAAGATGCATTCCCGCCTTTCATTTTTATTTAATATCTGAAACGAACTTTAAACATTTAGCAGCTAATTGACCGCAATTAAGGTTTATTCTTACGTTTGTTGAATCCGGGGTTTTATTCGACAATTTATTTAACATATAAGCGCTATTAACTTAAATATATTATATGTATATATATATATAATATCCTGGCAATTATCATTTAATAAAAGGCATGATTTGAATTTAAACTTTTTGAATAAAAGCCTATTCGTTCTTTCAATGACACGCAAATCTCAAATAATATACTAAAAAAGCTACCTTTTTTCGCTTCAAAAGAGATGTTGCCTTCCCGTTAATTTTGTATTTGAGGAGAGCCTTTAATTTTTTATTAAATATCTCCTCAAACGAACTACAAATATATAATTATAAACTTTAGCAGCTAATTGACCGCAATTAAAGTTAATTCTTACGTTTGTTGAATCCGGGGCTTTCTTGTACAATTTATTTAACATACGAACGCTATGAGCTCAAATACGACAACACCTGTCTATCCTAGCTCTTATCATTTAATAATGGCAGAATTTGACAATAAAAGTGAGAAATAAAGTCCATTCATTTGTTTAATGGGACGCAAAGTCAAAATAAATAAAAAACAACGCTGCCTCCTTTCGCTACAAAAGACAAAGATGCATTCCCGTCGGTTTTGAATTTAAGGAGCGTCTTTCATTTTTTATGTAATATCTCTTTTAAACAGACTACAAATATATCATTATAAAGTTTATAAGCTCATTGACCTTTATTTAGGTTTATTTTTATGGTTGTGAAATCCGGGGCTTTCTTGAACACTTTTTTAAACAAATGAATGCCATCAGCTCAAATATGACAACACCTGACTATCCAGCCTCTTCTCATTAAATAATGGGAATATTTGACATTTTACGCGTGAATAAAGCATATTTGCTCTCTCAATCGCATGCGAAGTTCAAATAAATAAATTAAAAACGCTGCCTCATTTCGCTTTTAAAAAAAGATGCATTCCCGCCTTTCATTTTTTATTTAATATCTGAAACGAACTTTAAACATTTAGCAGCTAATTGACCGCAATTAAGGTTTATTCTTACGTTTGTTGAATCCGGGGTTTTATTCGACAATTTATTTAACATATAAGCGCTATTAACTTAAATATATTATATATATATATATAATATCCTGGCGATTATCATTTAATAAAAGGCATGATTTGAATTTAAACTTTTGAATAAAGCCTATTCGTTCTTTCAATGACACGCAAATCTCAAATAATATACTAAAAAAGCTACCTTTTTTCGCTTCAAAAGAGATGTTGCCTTCCCGTTAATTTTGTATTTGAGGAGAGCCTTTAATTTTTTATTTAATATCTCCTCAAACGAACTACAAATATATAATTATAAACTTTAGCAGCTAATTGACCGCAATTAAAGTTAATTCTTACGTTTGTTGAATCCGGGGCTTTCTTGTACAATTTATTTAACATACGAACGCTATGAGCTCAAATACGACAACACCTGTCTATCCTAGCTCTTATCATTTAATAATGGCAGAATATGACAATAAAGTGCGAAATAAAGTCCATTCATTTGTTTAATGGGACGCAAAGTCCGAATAAATAAAAAACAACGCTGCCTCCTTTCGCTACAAAAACAAAGATGCATTCCCGTCGGTTTTGAATTTAAGGAGCGTCTTTCATTTTTTATGTAATATCTCTTTTAAACAGACTACAAATATATCATTATAAAGTTTATAAGCTCATTGACCTTTATTTAGGTTTATTTTTATGGTTGTGAAATCCGGGGCTTTCTTGAACACTTTTTTAAACAAATGAATGCCATCAGCTCAAATATGACAACACCTGACTATCCAGCCTCTTCTCATTAAATAATGGGAATTTTTGACATTTCACGCGTGAATAAAGCATATTTGCTCTCTCAATCGCATGCGAAGTTCAAATAAATAAATTAAAAACGCTGCCTCATTTCGCTTTTATAAAAAGATGCATTCCCGCCTTTCATTTTTTATTTAATATCTGAAACGAACTTTAACATTTAGCAGCTAATTGACCGCAATTAAGGTTTATTCTTACGTTTGTTGAATCCGGGGTTTTATTTCGACAATTTATTTAACATATGAGCGCTATTAACTTAAATATATTATATATATATATATATATATATAATATCCTGGCAATTATCATTTAATAAAAGGCATGATTTGAATTTAAACTTTTGAATAAAGCCTATTCGTTCTTTCAATGACACGCAAATCTCAAATAATATACTAAAAAAGCTACCTTTTTTCGCTTCAAAAGAGATGTTGCCTTCCCGTTAATTTTGTATTTGAGGAGAGCCTTTAATTTTTTATTAAATATCTCCTCAAACGAACTACAAATATATAATTATAAACTTTAGCAGCTAATTGACCGCAATTAAAGTTAATTCTTACGTTTGTTGAATCCGGGGCTTTCTTGTACAATTTATTTAACATACGAACGCAATGAGCTCAAATACGACAACACCTGTCTATCCTAGCTCTTATCATTTAATAATGGCAGAATTTGACAATAAAGTGCGAAATAAAGTCCATTCATTTGTTTAATGGCACGCAAAGTCAAAATAAATAAAAAACAACGCAGCCTCCTTTCGCTACAAAGACAAAGATGCATTCCCGTCGGTTTTGAATTTAAGGAGCGTCTTTCATTTTTTATGTAATATCTCTTTTAAACAGACTACAAATATATCATTATAAAGTTTATAAGCTCATTGACCTTTATTTAGGTTTATTTTTATGGTTGTGAAATCCGGGGCTTTCTTGAACACTTTTTTAAACAAATGAATGCCATCAGCTCAAATATGACAACACCTGACTATCCAGCCTCTTCTCATTAAATAATGGGAATATTTGACATTTTACGCGTGAATAAAGCATATTTGCTCTCTCAATCGCATGCGAAGTTCAAATAAATAAATTAAAAACGCTGCCTCATTTCGCTTTTATAAAAAGATGCATTCCCGCCTTTCATTTTTTATTTAATATCTGAAACGAACTTAAACATTTAGCAGCTAATTGACCGCAATTAAGGTTTATTCTTACGTTTGTTGAATCCGGGGTTTTATTCGACAATTTATTTAACATATAAGCGCTATTAACTTAAATATATTATATATATATATATATATATATATATATATATATATATAATATCCTGGCGAATATCATTTAATAAAAGGCATGATTTGACATTTAACTTTTAAATAAAGCCTATTCGTTCTTTCAATTACACGCAAATCTCAAATAATATACTAAAAAAGCTACCTTTTTTCGCTTCAAAACAGAAGTTGCCTTCCCGTTAATATGGTATTTGAGATGTGCCCTTGATTTTTTATTTAATATCTGTTCAAATGACCTACAAATGGCCCTTTATAGGTTAGTAGTTGCAAATTAGAGGAATTAGATTCTTTCTTTGAAAATATATTTAACAAATGAACGCTTTTAGTTCCAATATTACAATATTCGGCTATCCTGGCTCTTCCCATTAAACAATGGCATGATTTGACATTGAACGCCTGAATAAGACACATTTGTTCTTTCAATGGCAAGCAAAGTCCAAGTAAATAACACTGCCTTCAGTCGCTTAACAAATATAGTTGCATTCCAGGGAGTTTTGTATTTGAGGAGCTTCCTTTATTTTTTAATAATCTCTATTCAAACCAACCTATAATTATGCCATTATAAACTTTATAAGCTCATTTGCGGAATCCAAGGCTTTCTTTGACAATTTATTAAACAAATGAACGATTTTAGCTCAAAGAGTACAACACTGGCCATCCTGGCTATCCTGCAACATTTATTTACAGATAAAAATAATAATAAAAATAATTATTATAATAATTGTTATTATAATAATTAGTATAAATAATAAATAATGTTTATTTTGTTTTTTTAATATATTATTTATTATTTATTAATTATTATTTTTATGATAATTATAAATTTAGATTAATTAATAGATAAATAAGTTCTTTTACAATATTTTGTTTTTTCCAAAAATTTTTGTTATTAATTTATTATTAATTATTGAATATTTTTTTCATTTTATTATTTATTTTGTTGATTTATTTATTACTAATTATTCAAATTTTATTTATTTATATTTTTTATTATAATTATTTATATTTATTTAATGATTTTATAAGTTCATTTAAAATTATTAATTATTTTTGTTTATTAATTATTTTTTTATTATTAATTTATTATTTATTATTATTTAATTATGATAAATTATAATAATAAATTATAAAATGATAAATTTTTTAATTTTTATTTATTTTTTTAATTATGTATTACTTATTTTTAAAAATTACTTAATTAATTTATTTTGTATTTATTTATTAGTAATTTTTCTTAATAATAATAATTATTATTATTTATATCTATTTGTTGTTTATTTTATATATTTATAAGTTCTTTTTATGAATTTTGTTTATATATTATTTTTTATTATTTTTTAATTATTTTTATTCTTATTAATTTATTTATAATTAACTTTTACTTTATAATTTATTTTGTTTTTTATCATTATTATTATTATTATTATTATTATTTTTTTATTTATAACTTTTATTATTTATTATTTAAATTTTTATTAAATAATTTTTTAAATTTATTTTAATCTTCTGTATTATGATTATTCATTTATTTTTATATATATCTATTGATGCATAATTTATTTATAATAATTTTTATAAATTATTTTAATATGTAGAATTTTTATTTTTATTTTTATTTATATTTTTATAATTCTATTTATTCATAATTAACTCTATTTTTATATTTATTATTTATTTATTTTATTGCTTATTCCTTACTATTACAATTTTTATGTTAATTTGTTTATTTTTAAGTTGTTTTATCATAATTATTTATTTTGTTTATTCATTATAAGTATTATATCATTTATTTAATTTACTCATATTTCTTTGTTGAGAAAACGATTCTATCTTTATCACTAGTAAAACTAACGGCTGCTGAATGAGCTCTAAAGTGAGCCCGAGGCAAACGGAACAAATGAGTCGTCTGACACATTTGAAGTAAGCCCATCTTACATGGTTTATATACCCAATCGAAAAGAAATGTCATCGTGCTCGTGTGGCATTTGTTTGAGCGTCATACGTCAACCAAACTCGTTGCGAACTGGATCCTGGTGCATCGAAATGCTGTGGTTAGTCATGGCTGGCTGATAAAGGCTAATAATCCAGAAGTGCTCATCCCAAGTCTCATTTTCCTTTGTTGGCAATACGAATCTGTCTACCACTGGCCAGTTTACGGAAGCTGGAAGGGGCTCAAGAGAGCACTGAAGCACAATGGGACACGTATGTCGTCCAACACATCCAATAGTACCCACCTGACATGGATTATATACACAATCGAAAAGGTAAATTTGTCATACGTGTGTGGTATAAGGCAGAGCGTTGCACTTTGATCAGAAACGTAACGAGTTTGAGCCTCCTACAAGGCAACACTGGGATAATTATGGCTGGATGATGATGGCTAATAAGTCAGAAATGCCCATTCCCGTATCCATTTTCTTCGTCGGCAATAAGAAATTGCCAGTCATTAGCCAGTTAAAGGCTGCTGTAAGGGCTCTAGAGAGATACCGAAGACACAACGGGAGAAGTGAGTTGTCTAACACATCGAATAGTGCCCACCTGACATGTTGTATGTACCCAATCAAAAAGAGAAAGTCACCGTGCTCGTCTTGCATTTGGTAGAGCGTAAGACGTCTACATAACTCGTCGCGAGTTAGATCCTCATTTACAGCAATACTGTGGTTCGTTATGGCTGGCTGATGATGTCTAATAAGCCAGAATTGCAAGTCAATATCTCTTTTATTTGTTGGCAAAACAGCCCTAAGGTTGTTTATAGCTGGCTGATTATGCTTATAAGATAGAAGTGCGCATCGCAGTTTTTATTTCTTTTTTGGAAAAATGATTCCGTCTGTCAATTTTACTTTATCGTTGCTGTAAGGGCTCTAGAGAGAGGCTTATAGCACAACGGGACAATTTACTCGTCAAACACGTCTGAGAGCGCCCATTTGACAAAAGGTATATAACCAATCAAAAGGAAATGTCATTGTGCTCGTGTGGCATAAGGAAGAGCTTTGCAATTCGATCAGAAACAACACGAGTTCAAGCCTAGTTTACCGTATCACTGGGCTTGGATATGGCTGGCTGATGATGTCTAGTAAGTCAGAAGTGCAAATCAATTTCTCTTTTTTATTTGTTGGCAGAACAGCCCTAAGTTCGTTTATAGCTGGCTGACTATGCCTAATAAGATAGATGTGCGCATCGCAGTCTCTATTTTTTGAAAAAAATGATTCCGTCTGTCAATTTTTAATTTATCGCTGCCATTTGGGCTCTAGAGAGAGTCGTAAAGCACAACGGGACAAGTGACTCGTCTAACACTACTGAGAGCACTCATTTGACAAAAGGTATATAACCAATCAAAAAGGAAATGTCATTGTGCTCGTGTGGCATAAGGAAGAGCTTTGCAATTCGATCAGAAACAACACGAGTTCAAGCCTAGTTTACCGTATCACTGGGCTTGGATATGGCTGGCTGATGACGCCTAATAAGCCAGAAGTGCCCACCAAAGTCTAATTTATTTGATGGCAATATGATTCGGTCTTTCACTAGCCACTTTACGGCTGCTAGATGGGTTTGAGAGAGCTGTAAGTCACTACAGGACAAGTGAGTCGCATAACACGTTAAAGAGCCCCAACTGACATGTTTTCTATACCCAATCCAAAAGGGAATGTCATCGTGCTCGTGTGGCATAAGGTAGAGTGTTACACTTCGATCAAAAACGTTTCAAGTGCGAGCCTCATGCAATGCAAACCTGGGGTTGTTTATGGCTGGCTGATGATGGCTAATAAGCACGATGTGCCAATCTCAGCCTCTTTTCTTTGTTGAGAAAACGATTCTATCTATATCACTAGTAAACTAATGGCTGGTGAATGGGCTCTAAAGTGAGCCCGAGGCAAAACGGAACAAATGAGTCGTCTGACACATTTAAGTAAGCCCATCTTACATGGTTTATATACCCAATCGAAAACGAAATGACATCATGCTCGTGTGGCATTTGTTTGAGCGTCATACGTCAACCAAACTCGTTGCGAACTGGATCCTGGTGCATCGCAATGCAGTGGTTAGTCATGGCTGGCTGATAAAGGCTTATAATCCAGAAGTGCTCATCCAAGTCTCATTTCCTTTGTTGGCAATACGAATCTGTCTACCACTGGCCAATTTACGGAAGCTGGAAGGGCTCTAGAGAGAGCACTGAAGCACAAAGGGACACGTATGTCGTCCAACACATCCAATAGTACCCACCTGACATGGATTATATACACAATCGAAAAGGTAAATTTGTCATACGTGTGTGGTATAAGGCAGAGCGTTGCACTTTGATCAGAAACGTAACGAGTTTGAGCCTCCTACAAGGCAACACTGGGATAATTATGGCTGGATGATGATGGCTAATAAGTCAGAAATGCCCATTCCCGTATCCATTTTCTTCGTCGGCAATAAGAAATTGCCAGTCATTAGCCAGTTAAAGGCTGCTGTAAGGGCTCTAGAGAGATACCGAAGACACAACGGGAGAAGTGAGTTGTCTAACACATCGAATAGTGCCCACCTGACATGTTGTATGTACCCAATCAAAAAGAGAAAGTCACCGTGCTCGTCTTGCATTTGGTAGAGCGTAAGACGTCTACATAACTCGTCGCGAGTTAGATCCTCATTTACAGCAATACTGTGGTTCGTTATGGCTGGCTGATGATGTCTAATAAGCCAGAATTGCAAGTCAATATCTCTTTTATTTGTTGGCAAAACAGCCCTAAGGTTGTTTATAGCTGGCTGCTTATGCTTATAAGATAGAAGTGCGCATCGTAGTCTTTATTTGTGTTTGGAAAAATGATTCCGTCTGTTAATTTTACTTTATCGTTGCTGTAAGGGCTCTAGAGAGAGGCTTATAGCACAACGGGACAATTTACTCGTCAAACACGTCTGAGAGCGCCCATTTGACAAAAGGTATATAACCAATCAAAAAGGAAATGTCATTGTGCTCGTGTGGCATAAGGAAGAGCTTTGCAATTCGATCAGAAACAACACGAGTTCAAGCCTAGTTTACCGTATCACTGGGCTTGGATATGGCTGGCTGATGACGCCTAATAAGCCAGAAGTGCCCACCAAAGTCTAATTTATTTGATGGCAATATGATTCGGTCTTTCACTAGCCACTTTACGGCTGCTAGATGGGTTTGAGAGAGCTGTAAGTCACTACAGGACAAGTGAGTCGCATAACACGTTAAAGAGCCCCAACTGACATGTTTTCTATACCCAATCCAAAAGGGAATGTCATCGTGCTCGTGTGGCATAAGGTAGAGTGTTACACTTCGATCAAAAACGTTTCAAGTGCGAGCCTCATGCAATGCAAACCTGGGGTTGTTTATGGCTGGCTGATGATGGCTAATAAGCACGATGTGCCAATCTCAGCCTCTTTTCTTTGTTGAGAAAACGATTCTATCTATATCACTAGTAAACTAACGGCTGGTGAATGGGCTCTAAAGTGAGCCCGAGGCAAAACGGAACAAATGAGTCGTCTGACACATTTAAGTAAGCCCATCTTACATGGTTTATATACCCAATCGAAAACGAAATGACATCATGCTCGTGTGGCATTTGTTTGAGCGTCATACGTCAACCAAACTCGTTGCGAACTGGATCCTGGTGCATCGCAATGCAGTGGTTAGTCATGGCTGGCTGATAAAGGCAAATAATCCAGAAGTGCTCATCCAAGTCTCATTTTCTTTTGTTGGCAATACGAATCTGTCTACCACTGGCCAGTTTACGGAAGCTGGAAGGGCTCTTGAGAGAGCACTGAAGCACAAAGGGACACGTATGTCGTCCAACACATCCAATAGTACCCACCTGACATGGATTATATACACAATCGAAAAGGTAAATTTGTCATACGTGTGTGGTATAAGGCAGAGCGTTGCACTTTGATCAGAAACGTAACGAGTTTGAGCCTCCTACAAGGCAACACTGGGATAATTATGGCTGGATGATGATGGCTAATAAGTCAGAAATGCCCATTCCCGTATCCATTTTTCTTCGTCGGCAATAAGAAATTGCCAGTCATTAGCCAGTTAAAGGCTGCTGTAAGGGCTCTAGAGAGATACCGAAGACACAACGGGAGAAGTGAGTTGTCTAACACATCGAATAGTGCCCACCTGACATGTTGTATGTACCCAATCAAAAAGAGAAAGTCACCGTGCTCGTCTTGCATTTGGTAGAGCGTAAGACGTCTACATAACTCGTCGCGAGTTAGATCCTCATTTACAGCAATACTGTGGTTCGTTATGGCTGGCTGATGATGTCTAATAAGCCAGAATTGCAAGTCAATATCTCTTTTATTTGTTGGCAAAACAGCCCTAAGGTTGTTTATAGCTGGCTGCTTATGCTTATAAGATAGAAGTGCGCATCGTAGTCTTTATTTGTGTTTGGAAAAATGATTCCGTCTGTTTATTTTACTTTATCGTTGCTGTAAGGGCTCTAGAGAGAGGCTTATAGCACAACGGGACAATTTACTCGTCAAACACGTCTGAGAGCGCCCATTTGACAAAAGGTATATAACCAATCAAAAAGGAAATGTCATTGTGCTCGTGTGGCATAAGGAAGAGCTTTGCAATTCGATCAGAAACAACACGAGTTCAAGCCTAGTTTACCGTATCACTGGGCTTGGATATGGCTGGCTGATGATGTCTAGTAAGCCAGAAGTGCAAATCAATTTCTCTTTTTTATTTGTTGGCAGAACAGCCCTAAGTTCGTTTATAGCTGGCTGACTATGCCTAATAAGATAGATGTGCGCATCGCAGTCTCTATTTTTTGGAAAAATGATTACGTCTGTCAATTTTTAATTTATCGCTGTCATTTGGGCTCTAGAGAGAGTCGTAAAGCACAACGGGACAAGTGACTCGTCTAACACTACTGAGAGCACTCATTTGACAAAAGGTATATAACCAATCAAAAAGGAAATGTCATTGTGCTCGTGTGGCATAAGGAAGAGCTTTGCAATTCGATCAGAAACAACACGAGTTCAAGCCTAGTTTACCGTATCACTGGGCTTGGATATGGCTGGCTGATGACGCCTAATAAGCCAGAAGTGCCCACCAAAGTCTAATTTATTTGATGGCAATATGATTCGGTCTTTCACTAGCCATTTTACGGCTGCTAGATGGGTTTGAGATAGCTGTAAGTCACTACAGGACAAGTGAGTCGCATAACACGTTAAAGAGCCCCAACTGACATGTTTTCTATACCCAATCCAAAAGGGAATGTCATCGTGCTCGTGTGGCATAAGGTAGAGTGTTACACTTCGATCAAAAACGTTTCAAGTGCGAGCCTCATGCAATGCAAACCTGGGGTTGTTTATGGCTGGCTGATGATGGCTAATAAGCACGATGTGCCAATCTCAGCCTCTTTTCTTTGTTGAGAAAACGATTCTATCTATATCACTAGTAAACTAACGGCTGGTGAATGGGCTCTAAAGTGAGCCCGAGGCAAAACGGAACAAATGAGTCGTCTGACACATTTAAGTAAGCCCATCTTACATGGTTTATATACCCAATCCAAAACGAAATGACATCATGCTCGTGTGGCATTTGTTTGAGCGTCATACGTCAACCAAACTCGTTGCGAACTGGATCCTGGTGCATCGCAATGCAGTGGTTAGTCATGGCTGGCTGATAAAGGCAAATAATCCAGAAGTGCTCATCCAAGTCTCATTTCCTTTGTTGGCAATACGAATCTGTCTACCACTGGCCAATTTACGGAAGCTGGAAGGGCTCTAGAGAGAGCACTGAAGCACAAAGGACACGTATGTCGTCCAACACATCCAATAGTACCCACCTGACATGGATTATATACACAATCGAAAAGGTAAATTTGTCATACGTGTGTGGTATAAGGCAGAGCGTTGCACTTTGATCAGAAACGTAACGAGTTTGAGCCTCCTACAAGGCAACACTGGGATAATTATGGCTGGATGATGATGGCTAATAAGTCAGAAATGCCCATTCCCGTATCCATTTTTCTTCGTCGGCAATAAGAAATTGCCAGTCATTAGCCAGTTAAAGGCTGCTGTAAGGGCTCTAGAGAGATACCGAAGACACAACGGGAGAAGTGAGTTGTCTAACACATCGAATAGTGCCCACCTGACATGTTGTATGTACCCAATCAAAAAGAGAAAGTCACCGTGCTCGTCTTGCATTTGGTAGAGCGTAAGACGTCTACATAACTCGTCGCGAGTTAGATCCTCATTTACAGCAATACTGTGGTTCGTTATGGCTGGCTGATGATGTCTAATAAGCCAGAATTGCAAGTCAATATCTCTTTTATTTGTTGGCAAAACAGCCCTAAGGTTGTTTATAGCTGGCTGCTTATGCTTATAAGATAGAAGTGCGCATCGTAGTCTTTATTTGTGTTTGGAAAAATGATTCCGTCTGTTTATTTTACTTTATCGTTGCTGTAAGGGCTCTAGAGAGAGGCTTATAGCACAACGGGACAATTTACTCGTCAAACACGTCTGAGAGCGCCCATTTGACAAAAGGTATATAACCAATCAAAAAGGAAATGTCATTGTGCTCGTGTGGCATAAGGAAGAGCTTTGCAATTCGATCAGAAACAACACGAGTTCAAGCCTAGTTTACCGTATCACTGGGCTTGGATATGGCTGGCTGATGATGTCTAGTAAGCCAGAAGTGCAAATCAATTTCTCTTTTTATTTGTTGGCAGAACAGCCCTAAGTTCGTTTATAGCTGGCTGACTATGCCTAATAAGATAGATGTGCGCATCGCAGTCTCTATTTTTGGAAAATGATTACGTCTGTCAATTTTTAATTTATCGCTGTCATTTGGGCTCTAGAGAGAGTCGTAAAGCACAACGGGACAAGTGACTCGTCTAACACTACTGAGAGCACTCATTTGACAAAAGGTATATAACCAATCAAAAAGGAAATGTCATTGTGCTCGTGTGGCATAAGGAAGAGCTTTGCAATTCGATCAGAAACAACACGAGTTCAAGCCTAGTTTACCGTATCACTGGGCTTGGATATGGCTGGCTGATGACGCCTAATAAGCCAGAAGTGCCCACCAAAGTCTAATTTATTTGATGGCAATATGATTCGGTCTTTCACTAGCCACTTTACGGCTGCTAGATGGGTTTGAGATAGCTGTAAGTCACTACAGGACAAGTGAGTCGCATAACACGTTAAAGAGCCCCAACTGACATGTTTTCTATACCCAATCCAAAAGGGAATGTCATCGTGCTCGTGTGGCATAAGGTAGAGTGTTACACTTCGATCAAAAACGTTTCAAGTGCGAGCCTCATGCAATGCAAACCTGGGGTTGTTTATGGCTGGCTGATGATGGCTAATAAGCACGATGTGCCAATCTCAGCCTCTTTTCTTTGTTGAGAAAACGATTCTATCTATATCACTAGTAAACTAACGGCTGGTGAATGGGCTCTAAAGTGAGCCCGAGGCAAAACGGAACAAATGAGTCGTCTGACACATTTAAGTAAGCCCATCTTACATGGTTTATATACCCAATCCAAAACGAAATGACATCATGCTCGTGTGGCATTTGTTTGAGCGTCATACGTCAACCAAACTCGTTGCGAACTGGATCCTGGTGCATCGCAATGCAGTGGTTAGTCATGGCTGGCTGATAAAGGCAAATAATCCAGAAGTGCTCATCCAAGTCTCATTTCCTTTGTTGGCAATACGAATCTGTCTACCACTGGCCAATTTACGGAAGCTGGAAGGGCTCTAGAGAGAGCACTGAAGCACAAAGGGACACGTATGTCGTCCAACACATCCAATAGTACCCACCTGACATGGATTATATACACAATCGAAAAGGTAAATTTGTCATACGTGTGTGGTATAAGGCAGAGCGTTGCACTTTGATCAGAAACGTAACGAGTTTGAGCCTCCTACAAGGCAACACTGGGATAATTATGGCTGGATGATGATGGCTAATAAGTCAGAAATGCCCATTCCCGTATCCATTTTCTTCGTCGGCAATAAGAAATTGCCAGTCATTAGCCAGTTAAAGGCTGCTGTAAGGGCTCTAGAGAGATACCGAAGACACAACGGGAGAAGTGAGTTGTCTAACACATCGAATAGTGCCCACCTGACATGTTGTATGTACCCAATCAAAAAGAGAAAGTCACCGTGCTCGTCTTGCATTTGGTAGAGCGTAAGACGTCTACATAACTCGTCGCGAGTTAGATCCTCATTTACAGCAATACTGTGGTTCGTTATGGCTGGCTGATGATGTCTAATAAGCCAGAATTGCAAGTCAATATCTCTTTTTATTTGTTGGCAAAACAGCCCTAAGGTTGTTTATAGCTGGCTGCTTATGCTTATAAGATAGAAGTGCGCATCGTAGTCTTTATTTGTGTTTGGAAAAATGATTCCGTCTGTTTATTTTACTTTATCGTTGCTGTAAGGGCTCTAGAGAGAGGCTTATAGCACAACGGGACAATTTACTCGTCAAACACGTCTGAGAGCGCCCATTTGACAAAAGGTATATAACCAATCAAAAGGAAATGTCATTGTGCTCGTGTGGCATAAGGAAGAGCTTTGCAATTCGATCAGAAACAACACGAGTTCAAGCCTAGTTTACCGTATCACTGGGCTTGGATATGGCTGGCTGATGATGTCTAGTAAGCCAGAAGTGCAAATCAATTTCTCTTTTTTATTTGTTGGCAGAACAGCCCTAAGTTCGTTTATAGCTGGCTGACTATGCCTAATAAGATAGATGTGCGCATCGCAGTCTCTATTTTTTGGAAAAATGATTACGTCTGTCAATTTTTAATTTATCGCTGTCATTTGGGCTCTAGAGAGAGTCGTAAAGCACAACGGGACAAGTGACTCGTCTAACACTACTGAGAGCACTCATTTGACAAAAGGTATATAACCAATCAAAAAGGAAATGTCATTGTGCTCGTGTGGCATAAGGAAGAGCTTTGCAATTCGATCAGAAACAACACGAGTTCAAGCCTAGTTTACCGTATCACTGGGCTTGGATATGGCTGGCTGATGACGCCTAATAAGCCAGAAGTGCCCACCAAAGTCTAATTTATTTGATGGCAATATGATTCGGTCTTTCACTAGCCACTTTACGGCTGCTAGATGGGTTTGAGATAGCTGTAAGTCACTACAGGACAAGTGAGTCGCATAACACGTTAAAGAGCCCCAACTGACATGTTTTCTATACCCAATCCAAAAGGGAATGTCATCGTGCTCGTGTGGCATAAGGTAGAGTGTTACACTTCGATCAAAAACGTTTCAAGTGCGAGCCTCATGCAATGCAAACCTGGGGTTGTTTATGGCTGGCTGATGATGGCTAATAAGCACGATGTGCCAATCTCAGCCTCTTTTCTTTGTTGAGAAAACGATTCTATCTATATCACTAGTAAACTAACGGCTGGTGAATGGGCTCTAAAGTGAGCCCGAGGCAAAAACGGAACAAAATGAGTCGTCTGACACATTTAAGTAAGCCCATCTTACATGGTTTATATACCCAATCCAAAACGAAATGACATCATGCTCGTGTGGCATTTGTTTGAGCGTCATACGTCAACCAAACTCGTTGCGAACTGGATCCTGGTGCATCGCAATGCAGTGGTTAGTCATGGCTGGCTGATAAAGGCAAATAATCCAGAAGTGCTCATCCAAGTCTCATTTCCTTTGTTGGCAATACGAATCTGTCTACCACTGGCCAATTTACGGAAGCTGGAAGGGCTCTAGAGAGAGCACTGAAGCACAAAGGGACACGTATGTCGTCCAACACATCCAATAGTACCCACCTGACATGGATTATATACACAATCGAAAAGGTAAATTTGTCATACGTGTGTGGTATAAGGCAGAGCGTTGCACTTTGATCAGAAACGTAACGAGTTTGAGCCTCCTACAAGGCAACACTGGGATAATTATGGCTGGATGATGATGGCTAATAAGTCAGAAATGCCCATTCCCGTATCCATTTTCTTCGTCGGCAATAAGAAATTGCCAGTCATTAGCCAGTTAAAGGCTGCTGTAAGGGCTCTAGAGAGATACCGAAGACACAACGGGAGAAGTGAGTTGTCTAACACATCGAATAGTGCCCACCTGACATGTTGTATGTACCCAATCAAAAGAGAAAGTCACCGTGCTCGTCTTGCATTTGGTAGAGCGTAAGACGTCTACATAACTCGTCGCGAGTTAGATCCTCATTTACAGCAATACTGTGGTTCGTTATGGCTGGCTGATGATGTCTAATAAGCCAGAATTGCAAGTCAATATCTCTTTTATTTGTTGGCAAAACAGCCCTAAGGTTGTTTATAGCTGGCTGCTTATGCTTATAAGATAGAAGTGCGCATCGTAGTCTTTATTTGTGTTTGGAAAAATGATTCCGTCTGTTTATTTTACTTTATCGTTGCTGTAAGGGCTCTAGAGAGAGGCTTATAGCACAACGGGACAATTTACTCGTCAAACACGTCTGAGAGCGCCCATTTGACAAAAGGTATATAACCAATCAAAAAGGAAAATGTCATTGTGCTCGTGTGGCATAAGGAAGAGCTTTGCAATTCGATCAGAAACAACACGAGTTCAAGCCTAGTTTACCGTATCACTGGGCTTGGATATGGCTGGCTGATGATGTCTAGTAAGCCAGAAGTGCAAATCAATTTCTCTTTTTATTTGTTGGCAGAACAGCCCTAAGTTCGTTTATAGCTGGCTGACTATGCCTAATAAGATAGATGTGCGCATCGCAGTCTCTATTTTTGGAAAATGATTACGTCTGTCAATTTTTAATTTATCGCTGTCATTTGGGCTCTAGAGAGAGTCGTAAAGCACAACGGGACAAGTGACTCGTCTAACACTACTGAGAGCACTCATTTGACAAAAGGTATATAACCAATCAAAAAGGAAATGTCATTGTGCTCGTGTGGCATAAGGAAGAGCTTTGCAATTCGATCAGAAACAACACGAGTTCAAGCCTAGTTTACCGTATCACTGGGCTTGGATATGGCTGGCTGATGACGCCTAATAAGCCAGAAGTGCCCACCAAAGTCTAATTTATTTGATGGCAATATGATTCGGTCTTTCACTAGCCACTTTACGGCTGCTAGATGGGTTTGAGATAGCTGTAAGTCACTACAGGACAAGTGAGTCGCATAACACGTTAAAGAGCCCCAACTGACATGTTTTCTATACCCAATCCAAAAGGGAATGTCATCGTGCTCGTGTGGCATAAGGTAGAGTGTTACACTTCGATCAAAAACGTTTCAAGTGCGAGCCTCATGCAATGCAAACCTGGGGTTGTTTATGGCTGGCTGATGATGGCTAATAAGCACGATGTGCCAATCTCAGCCTCTTTTTCTTTGTTGAGAAAAACGATTCTATCTATAT
>WEDG01001468.1:0-79073 GCA_017591395.1 Schistocephalus solidus
GGTTAAAGTCTGATTCATCTGTAAAGACAGATGCAAATAATCGACTAAGGTGTTCTGCCTTGTCTTGATTTTCCCTAATGTCATCGTTGTTTTCAGCTATAAAAACTGCCCATCTCCTTCTTCTTTAAACGAATATTGATGAAGCTAAAAAGTACTTTCGGCTTATCGATGGCCTGTTCTATAATTACAGACTCATACTCCTTCCGCTATTTGCAGATTATTGACCTTATTTCGTCCCGCTTTCACTGAAATTCTTCGTTTAAGTTAATGCAACATATATTCTGCAGACCCATTTTTTCGGTTCAGTTGTGTTTTAAAATCTTGCGTTTAACGAACAGGGTGGAATGCCTTTTGTACTTTTTTGATTTGGCAGTTGCGGTGAATAGCCTCGTTGATAACGCCCATTAGAGTGGTCCTGTCGCTCCTTTTATATCGCTGATGCTAAGGTGACAGCTGATAGCTATACTTTCCTGTCTATAACTTTAAGTGAGCATTCTGTCGCTCTCATTTCTAACCTCTGGGTAAGGACCATTAACGTCCTCGAAACCGAATTTTTTACTGTGTGGGTCGTGACCGTAGCCATTCGGCGTTTTCACCAATCTTACAGTCCTGGACCAGATGGCGACCCAGTCAGCGTTCTGAAGGCGGATGTAAATAATATTTTTCCGTCCCTTCTGTATAAGATATTCAATTTGCTCTTGAAAGTGAAACATTTCCTATTTTATGAAAGGAATTGAACATTCTGCCTTTACCCAAACATGGTAAATCTACGTCATTTAATGACTTTATGCTAATAAATACATTGCCAGCAGTCTCGAAGATCTTTAAAGATTTGGTCAAAGATAAGATAATACGTCACCTAACAGAGAATAACCTACCTAATGCTAATCAGCGTTGGTTCCTGAAAAAAAATCTTGATACACCTGCTAGCTCTCTTTATTTAATCATGTGCTACAATCTACAGAAAGCAGTTTTGCAATTTACACCGTTAACTTCGATTTCACGAAGGCTTTTGTTCGTGTTTACGGTGATCATCTTCTGCTGACATTTGCTTCCTTTGGTAAAGGTTACAAGCTTCTAAGCATCATGTCCTAGTATTTTAATTCTCGCGCAAAAACGGTTAAAATTTTGATGATATCGCCAACCCCACGCATATGAGAAGTGATTGAGCTCTTAAAAAAGCATCTTGAGGCTTTTGATCAGTGGTTTCGCACATGGTGCCTTTCGCTTTGTTGGCACAAGTACTCCGCTATAGTTATTGGTGACCACAATCAGCCAAATATAAGAAAATACCTTCACGACCTAAATGTGCCCTAAGTTATAAAGGATCTGGGCATATCATACTCTCATAGTCATTTTCTGTCAGAGCACTGCACCCTAATTGTATCGAAAGCACGTCAAACTACTTTGTTTATTCTCAAAAATTTCAAAACCATCAATATAACAAGCACTCTTTATACAATGTTTACCAGGTCTAGTCTGGAATACTGTTCGTTTCTATTAAGGCTTCTGCACGCTAGTGAACAGAAGAAGATATAATCAGTCCAGCACTTCTTATACAAAGAGCTTATGTTCATTCTCCGGCCAGGCATAAACATGGACGCTGGTTTGTGTACTCTGTGGTTATCCCATCGAATTTGTTGGTGTTTGGCATAGGTTTACTCAGGCATGTGTTCTGGCTCGTTATGCGTTGACTTGTGACCGCTAACAGTCTGACTTCTTGCCTGCGATTCTATTGATTGAGTCGCACTCGTAAGGCCCGGTTGGCCGCCGGGAGAATCATACAATGGTTAATGGAAGAAGGTACGGTGTGCCAGGCTTCGAGCGTTTCTCTGGCTGTTTGGTCGATACCTCGGCCTAGGATGTCGGCCTCGTGGAAAGTAAAGGAGTGTCATGAGTTCGCATAGTGTTTCGCTACCAACGAGAGCTTATCCATCCTTCTGACGGCCTTTGCATGCTCACTCATGCGGGTCTGTAGATACGTTTTCGATATATGGCATTGCCCGCCACAAATTCGGTGGTTCTATCAACGGTAGTATAGCTTGCCTCAGTTGTCTGCTGAGTTCTACGAAGCTACGAGGATAACCGTTGGAGGTAAACCTTCGTTGAAGATAATGGAGTTCAGCTGCTTTGTCGTTTTTCTCGCTACAATGAGTTTCCGCCCCTTTTTAAAGCGTCCGTACGGAGCTACGTTTGTGGCACAATGGGTGGTTGCTTTGGTAACTGAGGACTTGACGTGTTTTGGTGGTTTTTCTATATACCGTTGTTCATAGGCTGCCGTTGGTCTTGCGTTATGCTAGGACGTGTAGGAACGCCATATATATATATATATATATATATATATATATATATATATATATATATATATATATATATATTAAATGTGAATACATTCTATGGGAAATGGAGCTTTAATTTGTAAATTTTCAACACAAGTTCTCCAGGGCGTCGTCAGACGCAGGCGGGCAGCAAATGTGACCAAAAACAGTTGACATCGTAATCACGCGAAAAAATCGATAATGGCGTGAACATTGGCACCATTGAGCGGCCGCCATGTGTATCAGCCTGTCCTGATTGGTACTAGTGTCTTCCATTTCTCCTTGAGATTTTCTGTACACTGCATCCAACTCGATATGTCTGTTGATGCATGACTCATCTGAACCAGAGAACCGGTGTTGAAAATTTACTTAATAAAGCTCCATTTCCCATAGAACGTATTCACCTTCAACTTAATTTCTTTTGATGCCTTCTTTTCACTATATGTATATATATATATATATATATATATATATATATATATTGCAGAGAGGAGACACGACAGAGAATAAGGGTAGATTAATACAGTCTGTTTCGGGCTTATTCTGCCTTCATTCAGCCAATCATAACCCTGACTACCAGCTGGGACTGGAAACACAAACATGCACTCGAGTACGGCGCAGACAGTCCATACACTGGGTCTAGCAGATGGGTCATAAGCACTTCATCGAACCGAAGTTCATCAGTGCCTCACCACCTGTCATTCTCTGTCGCTGCAGATCGGGTATTTATTCAAACAGGAATAGGCGCACACCGATCTAGTGGCTTCCCGAAGCAAACAAGCTCCGTATGGGTGGCAAAGGTCACGAACAGGCAACCAATTACCAGGCCGAAGTCGGCCAAGTTATAATTGCAGAGAGGAGACACGACAGAGAATAAGGGTAGATTGATACAGTCTGTTTCGGGCTTATTCTGCCTTCATTCAGCCAATCATAACCCTGACTACCAGCTGGGACTGGAAACACAAACATGCACTCGAGTACGGCGCAGACAGTCCACACACTGGGTCTAGCAGATGGGTCATAAGCACTTCATCGAACCGAAGTTCATCAGTGCCTCACCACCTGTCATTCTCTGTCGCTGCAGATCGGGTATTTATTCAAACAGGAATAGGCGCACACCGATCTAGTGGCTTCCCGAAACAAACAAGCTCCGTATGGGTGGCAAAGGTCACGAACAGGCAACCAATTACCAGGCCGAAGTCGGCCAAGTTATAATTGCAGAGAGGAGACACGACAGAGAATATGGGTAGATTAATTACAGTCTGTTTCGGGCTTATTCTGCCTTCATTCAGCCAATCATAACCCTGACTACCAGCTGGGACTGGAAACACAAACATGCACTCGAGTACGGCGCAGACAGTCCACACACTGGGTCTAGCAGATGGGTCATAAGCACTTCATCGAACCGAAGTTCATCAGTGCCTCACCACCTGTCATTCTCTGTCGCTGCAGATATATATATATATATATTTATTGGCATTACGTGGTTATTCCACAGTGGTTGATTGTCTTCGACCCAAATGTTCATTGAAATTTCGGGTCTGACCCTAAAAAGTCATGTCAATCACCTGACTCCATGTCCTGCACTTAATAATTTCGAAATTATTTACCCGATTATTCTCTGGGTCCATATGCCAGAAACCGCATAGAGAACGCTGGGGGACCACTGAGGAGCCGAACCCCTCGTTGCTGTGTCACACAGCAGCAGAAACATCGGCGAAACACGTGTCTGGGCTTTAAGCTAGTATCTATGTCGGAAGTACGGTATAACGTCTTTGCCATATAAGATTCATACTACTTGTAGTACTACTTGTTTGTAGAATGGGCATTACGTGGTTATTCTACAGTGGTTGATTGTCTTCGACCCAAATGTTCATTGAAATTTCGGGTCTGACCCTAAAAAGTCATGTCCGAATCACCTGACTCCATGTCCTGCACTTAATAATTTCAGAAATTATTTCACCCGATTATTCTCTGGAGTCCATATACCAGAAACCGCATAGAGAACGCTGGGGGACCCACTGAGGAGCCGAACCCCTCGTTGCTGTGTCACACAGCAGCAGAAACATCGGCGAAACACGTGTCTGGGCTTTTCGCTAGTATCTATGTCGGAAGTACGGTATAACGTCTTTGCCATATAAGATTCATACTACTTGTAGTACTAATTGTTTGTAGAATGGGCATTACGTGGTTATTCCACAGTGGTTGATTGTCTTCGACCCAAATGTTCATTGAAATTTCGGGTCTGACCTAAAAAGTCATGTCCGAATCACCTGACTCCATGTCCTGCACTTAATAATTTCAGAAATTATTTACCGATTATTCTCTGGAGTCCATATACCGAAACCGCATAGAGAACGCTGGGGGACCCACTGAGGAGCCGAACCCCTCGTTGCTGTGTCACACAGCAGCAGAAACATCGGCGAACACGTGTCTGGGCTTTTAAGCTAGTATCTATGTCGGAAGTACGGTATAACGTCTATGCCATATATATATATATATATATATATATATATATATATATATATATATATATATATATATATATATATATATATATATATGGCAAAGACGTTATACCGTACTACTTGTTGTAGAATGGGCATTACGTGGTTATTCCACAGTGGTTGATTGTCTTCGACCCAAAGGTTCATTGAAATTTCGGGTCTGACCTTAAAAAGTCATGGCAATTACCAGGCCGAAGTCGGCCAAGTTATAATTGCAGAGAGGAGACACGACAGAGAATATGGGTAGATTGATACAGTCTGTTTCGGGCTTATTCTGCCTTCATTCAGCCAATCATAACCCTGACTACCAGCTGGGACTGGAAACACAAACATGCACTCGAGTACGGCGCAGACAGTCCACACACTGGGTCTAGCAGATGGGTCATAAGCACTTCATCGAACCGAAGTTCATCAGTGCCTCACCACCTGTCATTCTCTGTCGCTGCAGATCGGGTATTTATTCAAACAGGAATAGGCGCACACCGATCTAGTGGCTTCCCGAAGCAAACAAGCTCCGTATGGGTGGCAAAGGTCACGAACAGGCAACCAATTACCAGGCCGAAGTCGGCCAAGTTATAATTGCAGAGAGGAGACACGACAGAGAATATGGGTAGATTGATACAGTCTGTTTCGGGCTTATTCTGCCTTCATTCAGCCAATCATAACCCTGACTACCAGCTGGGACTGGAAACACAAACATGCGCTCGAGTACGGCGCAGACAGTCCACACACTGGGTCTAGCAGATGGGTCATAAGCACTTCATCGAACCGAAGTTCATCAGTGCCTCACCACCTGTCATTCTCTGTCGCTGCAGATCGGGTATTTATTCAAACAGGAATAGGCGCACACCGATCTAGTGGCTTCCCGAAGCAAACAAGCTCCGTATGGGTGGCAAAGGTCACGAACAGGCAACCAATTACCAGGCCGAAGTCGGCCAAGTTATAATTGCAGAGAGGAGACACGACAGAGAATATGGGTAGATTGATACAGTCTGTTTCGGGCTTATTCTGCCTTCATTCAGCCAATCATAACCCTGACTACCAGCTGGGACTGGAAACACAAACATGCACTCGAGTACGGCGCAGACAGTCCACACACTGGGTCTAGCAGATGGGTCATAAGCACTTCATCGAACCGAAGTTCATCAGTGCCTCACCACCTGTCATTCTCTGTCGCTGCAGATCGGGTATTTATTCAAACAGGAATAGGCGCACACCGATCTAGTGGCTTCCCGAAGCAAACAAGCTCCGTATGGGTGGCAAAGGTCACGAACAGGCAACCAATTACCAGGCCGAAGTCGGCCAAGTTATAATTGCAGAGAGGAGACACGACAGAGAATATGGGTAGATTGATACAGTCTGTTTCGGGCTTATTCTGCCTTCATTCAGCCAATCATAACCCTGACTACCAGCTGGGACTGGAAACACAAACATGCACTCGAGTACGGCGCAGACAGTCCACACACTGGGTCTAGCAGATGGGTCATAAGCACTTCATCGAACCGAAGTTCATCAGTGCCTCACCACCTGTCATTCTCTGTCGCTGCAGATCGGGTATTTATTCAAACAGGAATAGGCGCACACCGATCTAGTGGCTTCCCGAAGCAAACAAGCTCCGTATGGGTGGCAAAGGTCACGAACAGGCAACCAATTACCAGGCCGAAGTCGGCCAAGTTATAATTGCAGAGAGGAGACACGACAGAGAATATGGGTAGATTGATACAGTCTGTTTCGGGCTTATTCTGCCTTCATTCAGCCAATCATAACCCTGACTACCAGCTGGGACTGGAAACACAAACATGCACTCGAGTACGGCGCAGACAGTCCACACACTGGGTCTAGCAGATGGGTCATAAGCACTTCATCGAACCGAAGTTCATCAGTGCCTCACCACCTGTCATTCTCTGTCGCTGCAGATCGGGTATTTATTCAAACAGGAATAGGCGCACACCGATCTAGTGGCTTCCCGAAGCAAACAAGCTCCGTATGGGTGGCAAAGGTCACGAACAGGCAACCAATTACCAGGCCGAAGTCGGCCAAGTTATAATTGCAGAGAGGAGACACGACAGAGAATATGGGTAGATTGATACAGTCTGTTTCGGGCTTATTCTGCCTTCATTCAGCCAATCATAACCCTGACTACCAGCTGGGACTGGAAACACAAACATGCACTCGAGTACGGCGCAGACAGTCCACACACTGGGTCTAGCAGATGGGTCATAAGCACTTCATCGAACCGAAGTTCATCAGTGCCTCACCACCTGTCATTCTCTGTCGCTGCAGATCGGGTATTTATTCAAACAGGAATAGGCGCACACCGATCTAGTGGCTTCCCGAAGCAAACAAGCTCCGTATGGGTGGCAAAGGTCACGAACAGGCAACCAATTACCAGGCCGAAGTCGGCCAAGTTATAATTGCAGAGAGGAGACACGACAGAGAATATGGGTAGATTGATACAGTCTGTTTCGGGCTTATTCTGCCTTCATTCAGCCAATCATAACCCTGACTACCAGCTGGGACTGGAAACACAAACATGCACTCGAGTACGGCGCAGACAGTCCACACACTGGGTCTAGCAGATGGGTCATAAGCACTTCATCGAACCGAAGTTCATCAGTGCCTCACCACCTGTCATTCTCTGTCGCTGCAGATCGGGTATTTATTCAAACAGGAATAGGCGCACACCGATCTAGTGGCTTCCCGAAGCAAACAAGCTCCGTATGGGTGGCAAAGGTCACGAACAGGCAACCAATTACCAGGCCGAAGTCGGCCAAGTTATAATTGCAGAGAGGAGACACGACAGAGAATATGGGTAGATTGATACAGTCTGTTTCGGGCTTATTCTGCCTTCATTCAGCCAATCATAACCCTGACTACCAGCTGGGACTGGAAACACAAACATGCACTCGAGTACGGCGCAGACAGTCCACACACTGGGTCTAGCAGATGGGTCATAAGCACTTCATCGAACCGAAGTTCATCAGTGCCTCACCACCTGTCATTCTCTGTCGCTGCAGATCGGGTATTTATTCAAACAGGAATAGGCGCACACCGATCTAGTGGCTTCCCGAAGCAAACAAGCTCCGTATGGGTGGCAAAGGTCACGAACAGGCAACCAATTACCAGGCCGAAGTCGGCCAAGTTATAATTGCAGAGAGGAGACACGACAGAGAATATGGGTAGATTGATACAGTCTGTTTCGGGCTTATTCTGCCTTCATTCAGCCAATCATAACCCTGACTACCAGCTGGGACTGGAAACACAAACATGCGCTCGAGTACGGCGCAGACAGTCCACACACTGGGTCTAGCAGATGGGTCATAAGCACTTCATCGAACCGAAGTTCATCAGTGCCTCACCACCTGTCATTCTCTGTCGCTGCAGATCGGGTATTTATTCAAACAGGAATAGGCGCACACCGATCTAGTGGCTTCCCGAAGCAAACAAGCTCCGTATGGGTGGCAAAGGTCACGAACAGGCAACCAATTACCAGGCCGAAGTCGGCCAAGTTATAATTGCAGAGAGGAGACACGACAGAGAATATGGGTAGATTGATACAGTCTGTTTCGGGCTTATTCTGCCTTCATTCAGCCAATCATAACCCTGACTACCAGCTGGGACTGGAAACACAAACATGCGCTCGAGTACGGCGCAGACAGTCCACACACTGGGTCTAGCAGATGGGTCATAAGCACTTCATCGAACCGAAGTTCATCAGTGCCTCACCACCTGTCATTCTCTGTCGCTGCAGATCGGGTATTTATTCAAACAGGAATAGGCGCACACCGATCTAGTGGCTTCCCGAAGCAAACAAGCTCCGTATGGGTGGCAAAGGTCACGAACAGGCAACCAATTACCAGGCCGAAGTCGGCCAAGTTATAATTGCAGAGAGGAGACACGACAGAGAATATGGGTAGATTGATACAGTCTGTTTCGGGCTTATTCTGCCTTCATTCAGCCAATCATAACCCTGACTACCAGCTGGGACTGGAAACACAAACATGCACTCGAGTACGGCGCAGACAGTCCACACACTGGGTCTAGCAGATGGGTCATAAGCACTTCATCGAACCGAAGTTCATCAGTGCCTCACCACCTGTCATTCTCTGTCGCTGCAGATCGGGTATTTATTCAAACAGGAATAGGCGCACACCGATCTAGTGGCTTCCCGAAGCAAACAAGCTCCGTATGGGTGGCAAAGGTCACGAACAGGCAACCAATTACCAGGCCGAAGTCGGCCAAGTTATAATTGCAGAGAGGAGACACGACAGAGAATATGGGTAGATTGATACAGTCTGTTTCGGGCTTATTCTGCCTTCATTCAGCCAATCATAACCCTGACTACCAGCTGGGACTGGAAACACAAACATGCGCTCGAGTACGGCGCAGACAGTCCACACACTGGGTCTAGCAGATGGGTCATAAGCACTTCATCGAACCGAAGTTCATCAGTGCCTCACCACCTGTCATTCTCTGTCGCTGCAGATCGGGTATTTATTCAAACAGGAATAGGCGCACACCGATCTAGTGGCTTCCCGAAGCAAACAAGCTCCGTATGGGTGGCAAAGGTCACGAACAGGCAACCAATTACCAGGCCGAAGTCGGCCAAGTTATAATTGCAGAGAGGAGACACGACAGAGAATATGGGTAGATTGATACAGTCTGTTTCGGGCTTATTCTGCCTTCATTCAGCCAATCATAACCCTGACTACCAGCTGGGACTGGAAACACAAACATGCACTCGAGTACGGCGCAGACAGTCCACACACTGGGTCTAGCAGATGGGTCATAAGCACTTCATCGAACCGAAGTTCATCAGTGCCTCACCACCTGTCATTCTCTGTCGCTGCAGATCGGGTATTTATTCAAACAGGAATAGGCGCACACCGATCTAGTGGCTTCCCGAAGCAAACAAGCTCCGTATGGGTGGCAAAGGTCACGAACAGGCAACCAATTACCAGGCCGAAGTCGGCCAAGTTATAATTGCAGAGAGGAGACACGACAGAGAATATGGGTAGATTGATACAGTCTGTTTCGGGCTTATTCTGCCTTCATTCAGCCAATCATAACCCTGACTACCAGCTGGGACTGGAAACACAAACATGCACTCGAGTACGGCGCAGACAGTCCACACACTGGGTCTAGCAGATGGGTCATAAGCACTTCATCGAACCGAAGTTCATCAGTGCCTCACCACCTGTCATTCTCTGTCGCTGCAGATCGGGTATTTATTCAAACAGGAATAGGCGCACACCGATCTAGTGGCTTCCCGAAGCAAACAAGCTCCGTATGGGTGGCAAAGGTCACGAACAGGCAACCAATTACCAGGCCGAAGTCGGCCAAGTTATAATTGCAGAGAGGAGACACGACAGAGAATATGGGTAGATTGATACAGTCTGTTTCGGGCTTATTCTGCCTTCATTCAGCCAATCATAACCCTGACTACCAGCTGGGACTGGAAACACAAACATGCACTCGAGTACGGCGCAGACAGTCCACACACTGGGTCTAGCAGATGGGTCATAAGCACTTCATCGAACCGAAGTTCATCAGTGCCTCACCACCTGTCATTCTCTGTCGCTGCAGATCGGGTATTTATTCAAACAGGAATAGGCGCACACCGATCTAGTGGCTTCCCGAAGCAAACAAGCTCCGTATGGGTGGCAAAGGTCACGAACAGGCAACCAATTACCAGGCCGAAGTCGGCCAAGTTATAATTGCAGAGAGGAGACACGACAGAGAATATGGGTAGATTGATACAGTCTGTTTCGGGCTTATTCTGCCTTCATTCAGCCAATCATAACCCTGACTACCAGCTGGGACTGGAAACACAAACATGCACTCGAGTACGGCGCAGACAGTCCACACACTGGGTCTAGCAGATGGGTCATAAGCACTTCATCGAACCGAAGTTCATCAGTGCCTCACCACCTGTCATTCTCTGTCGCTGCAGATCGGGTATTTATTCAAACAGGAATAGGCGCACACCGATCTAGTGGCTTCCCGAAGCAAACAAGCTCCGTATGGGTGGCAAAGGTCACGAACAGGCAACCAATTACCAGGCCGAAGTCGGCCAAGTTATAATTGCAGAGAGGAGACACGACAGAGAATATGGGTAGATTGATACAGTCTGTTTCGGGCTTATTCTGCCTTCATTCAGCCAATCATAACCCTGACTACCAGCTGGGACTGGAAACACAAACATGCACTCGAGTACGGCGCAGACAGTCCACACACTGGGTCTAGCAGATGGGTCATAAGCACTTCATCGAACCGAAGTTCATCAGTGCCTCACCACCTGTCATTCTCTGTCGCTGCAGATCGGGTATTTATTCAAACAGGAATAGGCGCACACCGATCTAGTGGCTTCCCGAAGCAAACAAGCTCCGTATGGGTGGCAAAGGTCACGAACAGGCAACCAATTACCAGGCCGAAGTCGGCCAAGTTATAATTGCAGAGAGGAGACACGACAGAGAATATGGGTAGATTGATACAGTCTGTTTCGGGCTTATTCTGCCTTCATTCAGCCAATCATAACCCTGACTACCAGCTGGGACTGGAAACACAAACATGCGCTCGAGTACGGCGCAGACAGTCCACACACTGGGTCTAGCAGATGGGTCATAAGCACTTCATCGAACCGAAGTTCATCAGTGCCTCACCACCTGTCATTCTCTGTCGCTGCAGATCGGGTATTTATTCAAACAGGAATAGGCGCACACCGATCTAGTGGCTTCCCGAAGCAAACAAGCTCCGTATGGGTGGCAAAGGTCACGAACAGGCAACCAATTACCAGGCCGAAGTCGGCCAAGTTATAATTGCAGAGAGGAGACACGACAGAGAATATGGGTAGATTGATACAGTCTGTTTCGGGCTTATTCTGCCTTCATTCAGCCAATCATAACCCTGACTACCAGCTGGGACTGGAAACACAAACATGCGCTCGAGTACGGCGCAGACAGTCCACACACTGGGTCTAGCAGATGGGTCATAAGCACTTCATCGAACCGAAGTTCATCAGTGCCTCACCACCTGTCATTCTCTGTCGCTGCAGATCGGGTATTTATTCAAACAGGAATAGGCGCACACCGATCTAGTGGCTTCCCGAAGCAAACAAGCTCCGTATGGGTGGCAAAGGTCACGAACAGGCAACCAATTACCAGGCCGAAGTCGGCCAAGTTATAATTGCAGAGAGGAGACACGACAGAGAATATGGGTAGATTGATACAGTCTGTTTCGGGCTTATTCTGCCTTCATTCAGCCAATCATAACCCTGACTACCAGCTGGGACTGGAAACACAAACATGCGCTCGAGTACGGCGCAGACAGTCCACACACTGGGTCTAGCAGATGGGTCATAAGCACTTCATCGAACCGAAGTTCATCAGTGCCTCACCACCTGTCATTCTCTGTCGCTGCAGATCGGGTATTTATTCAAACAGGAATAGGCGCACACCGATCTAGTGGCTTCCCGAAGCAAACAAGCTCCGTATGGGTGGCAAAGGTCACGAACAGGCAACCAATTACCAGGCCGAAGTCGGCCAAGTTATAATTGCAGAGAGGAGACACGACAGAGAATATGGGTAGATTGATACAGTCTGTTTCGGGCTTATTCTGCCTTCATTCAGCCAATCATAACCCTGACTACCAGCTGGGACTGGAAACACAAACATGCGCTCGAGTACGGCGCAGACAGTCCACACACTGGGTCTAGCAGATGGGTCATAAGCACTTCATCGAACCGAAGTTCATCAGTGCCTCACCACCTGTCATTCTCTGTCGCTGCAGATCGGGTATTTATTCAAACAGGAATAGGCGCACACCGATCTAGTGGCTTCCCGAAGCAAACAAGCTCCGTATGGGTGGCAAAGGTCACGAACAGGCAACCAATTACCAGGCCGAAGTCGGCCAAGTTATAATTGCAGAGAGGAGACACGACAGAGAATATGGGTAGATTGATACAGTCTGTTTCGGGCTTATTCTGCCTTCATTCAGCCAATCATAACCCTGACTACCAGCTGGGACTGGAAACACAAACATGCACTCGAGTACGGCGCAGACAGTCCACACACTGGGTCTAGCAGATGGGTCATAAGCACTTCATCGAACCGAAGTTCATCAGTGCCTCACCACCTGTCATTCTCTGTCGCTGCAGATCGGGTATTTATTCAAACAGGAATAGGCGCACACCGATCTAGTGGCTTCCCGAAGCAAACAAGCTCCGTATGGGTGGCAAAGGTCACGAACAGGCAACCAATTACCAGGCCGAAGTCGGCCAAGTTATAATTGCAGAGAGGAGACACGACAGAGAATATGGGTAGATTGATACAGTCTGTTTCGGGCTTATTCTGCCTTCATTCAGCCAATCATAACCCTGACTACCAGCTGGGACTGGAAACACAAACATGCACTCGAGTACGGCGCAGACAGTCCACACACTGGGTCTAGCAGATGGGTCATAAGCACTTCATCGAACCGAAGTTCATCAGTGCCTCACCACCTGTCATTCTCTGTCGCTGCAGATCGGGTATTTATTCAAACAGGAATAGGCGCACACCGATCTAGTGGCTTCCCGAAGCAAACAAGCTCCGTATGGGTGGCAAAGGTCACGAACAGGCAACCAATTACCAGGCCGAAGTCGGCCAAGTTATAATTGCAGAGAGGAGACACGACAGAGAATATGGGTAGATTGATACAGTCTGTTTCGGGCTTATTCTGCCTTCATTCAGCCAATCATAACCCTGACTACCAGCTGGGACTGGAAACACAAACATGCGCTCGAGTACGGCGCAGACAGTCCACACACTGGGTCTAGCAGATGGGTCATAAGCACTTCATCGAACCGAAGTTCATCAGTGCCTCACCACCTGTCATTCTCTGTCGCTGCAGATCGGGTATTTATTCAAACAGGAATAGGCGCACACCGATCTAGTGGCTTCCCGAAGCAAACAAGCTCCGTATGGGTGGCAAAGGTCACGAACAGGCAACCAATTACCAGGCCGAAGTCGGCCAAGTTATAATTGCAGAGAGGAGACACGACAGAGAATATGGGTAGATTGATACAGTCTGTTTCGGGCTTATTCTGCCTTCATTCAGCCAATCATAACCCTGACTACCAGCTGGGACTGGAAACACAAACATGCACTCGAGTACGGCGCAGACAGTCCACACACTGGGTCTAGCAGATGGGTCATAAGCACTTCATCGAACCGAAGTTCATCAGTGCCTCACCACCTGTCATTCTCTGTCGCTGCAGATCGGGTATTTATTCAAACAGGAATAGGCGCACACCGATCTAGTGGCTTCCCGAAGCAAACAAGCTCCGTATGGGTGGCAAAGGTCACGAACAGGCAACCAATTACCAGGCCGAAGTCGGCCAAGTTATAATTGCAGAGAGGAGACACGACAGAGAATATGGGTAGATTGATACAGTCTGTTTCGGGCTTATTCTGCCTTCATTCAGCCAATCATAACCCTGACTACCAGCTGGGACTGGAAACACAAACATGCACTCGAGTACGGCGCAGACAGTCCACACACTGGGTCTAGCAGATGGGTCATAAGCACTTCATCGAACCGAAGTTCATCAGTGCCTCACCACCTGTCATTCTCTGTCGCTGCAGATCGGGTATTTATTCAAACAGGAATAGGCGCACACCGATCTAGTGGCTTCCCGAAGCAAACAAGCTCCGTATGGGTGGCAAAGGTCACGAACAGGCAACCAATTACCAGGCCGAAGTCGGCCAAGTTATAATTGCAGAGAGGAGACACGACAGAGAATATGGGTAGATTGATACAGTCTGTTTCGGGCTTATTCTGCCTTCATTCAGCCAATCATAACCCTGACTACCAGCTGGGACTGGAAACACAAACATGCACTCGAGTACGGCGCAGACAGTCCACACACTGGGTCTAGCAGATGGGTCATAAGCACTTCATCGAACCGAAGTTCATCAGTGCCTCACCACCTGTCATTCTCTGTCGCTGCAGATCGGGTATTTATTCAAACAGGAATAGGCGCACACCGATCTAGTGGCTTCCCGAAGCAAACAAGCTCCGTATGGGTGGCAAAGGTCACGAACAGGCAACCAATTACCAGGCCGAAGTCGGCCAAGTTATAATTGCAGAGAGGAGACACGACAGAGAATATGGGTAGATTGATACAGTCTGTTTCGGGCTTATTCTGCCTTCATTCAGCCAATCATAACCCTGACTACCAGCTGGGACTGGAAACACAAACATGCACTCGAGTACGGCGCAGACAGTCCACACACTGGGTCTAGCAGATGGGTCATAAGCACTTCATCGAACCGAAGTTCATCAGTGCCTCACCACCTGTCATTCTCTGTCGCTGCAGATCGGGTATTTATTCAAACAGGAATAGGCGCACACCGATCTAGTGGCTTCCCGAAGCAAACAAGCTCCGTATGGGTGGCAAAGGTCACGAACAGGCAACCAATTACCAGGCCGAAGTCGGCCAAGTTATAATTGCAGAGAGGAGACACGACAGAGAATATGGGTAGATTGATACAGTCTGTTTCGGGCTTATTCTGCCTTCATTCAGCCAATCATAACCCTGACTACCAGCTGGGACTGGAAACACAAACATGCACTCGAGTACGGCGCAGACAGTCCACACACTGGGTCTAGCAGATGGGTCATAAGCACTTCATCGAACCGAAGTTCATCAGTGCCTCACCACCTGTCATTCTCTGTCGCTGCAGATCGGGTATTTATTCAAACAGGAATAGGCGCACACCGATCTAGTGGCTTCCCGAAGCAAACAAGCTCCGTATGGGTGGCAAAGGTCACGAACAGGCAACCAATTACCAGGCCGAAGTCGGCCAAGTTATAATTGCAGAGAGGAGACACGACAGAGAATATGGGTAGATTGATACAGTCTGTTTCGGGCTTATTCTGCCTTCATTCAGCCAATCATAACCCTGACTACCAGCTGGGACTGGAAACACAAACATGCACTCGAGTACGGCGCAGACAGTCCACACACTGGGTCTAGCAGATGGGTCATAAGCACTTCATCGAACCGAAGTTCATCAGTGCCTCACCACCTGTCATTCTCTGTCGCTGCAGATCGGGTATTTATTCAAACAGGAATAGGCGCACACCGATCTAGTGGCTTCCCGAAGCAAACAAGCTCCGTATGGGTGGCAAAGGTCACGAACAGGCAACCAATTACCAGGCCGAAGTCGGCCAAGTTATAATTGCAGAGAGGAGACACGACAGAGAATATGGGTAGATTGATACAGTCTGTTTCGGGCTTATTCTGCCTTCATTCAGCCAATCATAACCCTGACTACCAGCTGGGACTGGAAACACAAACATGCACTCGAGTACGGCGCAGACAGTCCACACACTGGGTCTAGCAGATGGGTCATAAGCACTTCATCGAACCGAAGTTCATCAGTGCCTCACCACCTGTCATTCTCTGTCGCTGCAGATCGGGTATTTATTCAAACAGGAATAGGCGCACACCGATCTAGTGGCTTCCCGAAGCAAACAAGCTCCGTATGGGTGGCAAAGGTCACGAACAGGCAACCAATTACCAGGCCGAAGTCGGCCAAGTTATAATTGCAGAGAGGAGACACGACAGAGAATATGGGTAGATTGATACAGTCTGTTTCGGGCTTATTCTGCCTTCATTCAGCCAATCATAACCCTGACTACCAGCTGGGACTGGAAACACAAACATGCACTCGAGTACGGCGCAGACAGTCCACACACTGGGTCTAGCAGATGGGTCATAAGCACTTCATCGAACCGAAGTTCATCAGTGCCTCACCACCTGTCATTCTCTGTCGCTGCAGATCGGGTATTTATTCAAACAGGAATAGGCGCACACCGATCTAGTGGCTTCCCGAAGCAAACAAGCTCCGTATGGGTGGCAAAGGTCACGAACAGGCAACCAATTACCAGGCCGAAGTCGGCCAAGTTATAATTGCAGAGAGGAGACACGACAGAGAATATGGGTAGATTGATACAGTCTGTTTCGGGCTTATTCTGCCTTCATTCAGCCAATCATAACCCTGACTACCAGCTGGGACTGGAAACACAAACATGCACTCGAGTACGGCGCAGACAGTCCACACACTGGGTCTAGCAGATGGGTCATAAGCACTTCATCGAACCGAAGTTCATCAGTGCCTCACCACCTGTCATTCTCTGTCGCTGCAGATCGGGTATTTATTCAAACAGGAATAGGCGCACACCGATCTAGTGGCTTCCCGAAGCAAACAAGCTCCGTATGGGTGGCAAAGGTCACGAACAGGCAACCAATTACCAGGCCGAAGTCGGCCAAGTTATAATTGCAGAGAGGAGACACGACAGAGAATATGGGTAGATTGATACAGTCTGTTTCGGGCTTATTCTGCCTTCATTCAGCCAATCATAACCCTGACTACCAGCTGGGACTGGAAACACAAACATGCACTCGAGTACGGCGCAGACAGTCCACACACTGGGTCTAGCAGATGGGTCATAAGCACTTCATCGAACCGAAGTTCATCAGTGCCTCACCACCTGTCATTCTCTGTCGCTGCAGATCGGGTATTTATTCAAACAGGAATAGGCGCACACCGATCTAGTGGCTTCCCGAAGCAAACAAGCTCCGTATGGGTGGCAAAGGTCACGAACAGGCAACCAATTACCAGGCCGAAGTCGGCCAAGTTATAATTGCAGAGAGGAGACACGACAGAGAATATGGGTAGATTGATACAGTCTGTTTCGGGCTTATTCTGCCTTCATTCAGCCAATCATAACCCTGACTACCAGGGAATGCATGTTCCTTAAGCGAGATCGGTGAGCCCCACACTATCATCATATTCCCGATCACAACCGACAAAACAACGAGCCCGTGGCTCAAATGGTAGAGCGTTCGACTCAAATACCAAAGGTCGCGGGTTCGAATCCCAGGTGTGCCACACTTGGGATTGGGTATGACTGGCTGATGACGGCTAATAAGCCAGAAATGGCCATTCCGGTCTCCCCTTGTCTTTGTCGGTTCCATTCCATATATATATATATATATATATGAATAGTTGAGGTAGTATGCATTCCGAGATGATAAATGAAGAAGAAGGCTCGTCGGAAAAATTGAGGGTTTTCTCGTGAATTTTCAAGCTGGTCACACCAACCGTCGTCAGACGAAATGAAAGTAAGAGTTGGGATTGTCACGCTGGAGGGTTTAGGGGGCCGAGAGGTTACATCGACGGACTGACGCCATGGGTGGTTTAGGGGCCGTGAATCCTGTTACGATAGCTGCCGCATGTAGGGGAGGGTGCTAGAGTTATGATAACAAGTCAAGTGGCGGGAGATGCAGAGTCAGCGAGGATACACTTGGCTGGGCATGGATAAGCAAATGTTGTGCACGGTCCACTGACTTGCGCCCATCTTAAAATCAACAGTTGCTTATCCATTCCCAGCCAAGTGTATCCTCGCTGACTCTGCATCTCCCGCCACTTGACTTGTTATCATAACTCTAGTACCCCTCCCCTTACATGCGGACAGCTATCGTAACAGGATTCACGGCCCCTAAAAACCCCTCATGGCGTCAGTTTGTCGATGTAACCTCTCGGCCCCTAAACCCTCCAGCGTGACAATCCCAACTCTCTCATTTCGTCTGACGATGGGTTGGTGTCAGCTTGAAAATTCACGAGTAAAACCTCGATTTTCCGACGAGCCTTCTTTCTTCATATATATATATATATATATATAGCTATATATATATATATATATATATATATATATAGTATATATATATATATATATATATATATATATATATATATATTGCTAATTGAAGCAAAAATGCGCGTCCCCGGGCATAAATCAGAAGAAGAGGCGATCAAGGAACAATAGGTTTAATATCCCTGACGTTTCAAAATCAAACAAGATTCCATCGTCGGAGGTAGGTTCAGTACGGCGCCTCACAGTATTTATGGGTTCTGGAACATGCTGGCTCTACAGCTATTCGTGCAGGATGCACTGCAGGGGGGGTGGGGGTTAGTTGCTGTCCTGCTGATCATTGATTTTTATTCTCCCTCGCCTCGCCTGGGGGCTGTGTCGGGGTGGCAAGTGTCATTGACCTCGTCTGCATATATATATATGTTTTAAATGTTATAATCAAACTGAATGCTTTGGGGGTACTTACATGACGCGAAAGCCACGCAACAACCGCTTGCAAGAAGGCTGCTTCAATTCGCATGAAGTCAGTTTATTTGGAGTGTTTAAACCCAAGGATCCTCTACGGATTTCTCGGTCAATAACACGTTAATTACAGTAAGCTGGGCCTAACAAATTGGTCGAATGTGCATCAAATATCAATTGACACACTAAGCTCAACGCTGTCAGGGCTGACATAACACACACCGTTCAAATGTAATTGGAAGGCTTTTCTGCAGCCTAATGAGCAGAATCTGGGTGGTGATACGGCCAGTCTTCCTTAGTACGTGCACCGAAAACATGGTTCGCTGACGGGTTGTACCGAACGTCACATGAATTAAGGCTACTTGTATGAGTGCGCTGTGATCGCTTATCCACTAGAG
The DNA here is from genome assembly GCA_017591395.1 of Schistocephalus solidus. Classification (NCBI taxonomy): domain Eukaryota; kingdom Metazoa; phylum Platyhelminthes; class Cestoda; order Diphyllobothriidea; family Diphyllobothriidae; genus Schistocephalus; species Schistocephalus solidus. The sequence continues at coordinate 19,387 of WEDG01001468.1, forward strand.
AAGTATAAGGCACTGGCCGGTGAATGGACCCCTTCTTGAAGGTCGTCACCAAAAAGAACCTGGCCAGGAAGTGAGTACTATTGCCTTTTGTCCATTAACTGGCATTCAGTGAAGACATGAATATGTTGTCTGTGGTTAAAAAAGACCCCACCAAATTCTGAATTGGGATGAATTCGCTGAGGATTTTCACAAGTCAAATGGAGACATGCTCGATATTCTTATTCATGTTCTGTGCCTGACTATTACCCTCACCATGCCATGAGTTTAATTACAGGATTCTGGTTGATTCGTGTATCTCAAGTGACCAGAACGTTGACCGTATTTAGGCATTTGTCTGCATTCGTGGCTTCGAATCCTACCAACGCTGCCAAGGTTTTTCACAATTGTGTCAAATGAATTATTCAAATCTGTCAAATATCTAATTATTCGAATATACATTGCCTGCAAAGATATTATATCGCGAATCGAAAATGAAATTTCTGTGCGTGTATTTTGCCCGAAATTTATTCAAATGGCCTTACTTATTTCGAGGTCGTAGGTAATGTTTTCCATGAATGTACTATTCGTTGTAATTTGTCATGCAGCCACTTATAATGGACCAAATAATATCAAAAATCAAACCAAATGCTTTGATAGAACCTACATGACGCGATAGCCACGGAACCAACATTTGCTAATAAGGCTGCTTCATTTGCATGGACTCTGTATATTTGAGGTCGTTAAAACCGAACATCATCTTCGGAGTTCTTGGTCATTCACACATTACTTGCAGTAAGCAGGGCCAAACAAACGGGTCGATAGTACATCAAATATCAAATGACGCACTTAAGTCAACGCTGTCAGGGCTGACATAAAACACACAGAACATATGTAATGTGAACACTTTTATTCAGCCTAATGAGCAGAATCAGGGTGGCGATACAGGTAGCCCTCCTTAGTACGCGCCTTGAAGACATGGTTCGCTGACAGGTTGCACTGAACTTCGCATATATTAAGGCTACTGTGGTACATTTAAGTAACCCTTTTTTACACATTTTCACATACCAGATCCTTCAGAGCCAACCCATATAACTGCGACCCCCATCAACTCCGCCAGCGTACAAATCCACAGGCAAGCCCCCCTCACTTCCAATGGAGACATAAGCAAGTATAAAGTAAGCGTGTATGACTCAAAGGGTGTCCTACAAAATACTTATACCGAAACAGGACGTGACGCCTACAGTTCTGTTCTTAACGGATTTCAACCCTTTCCAACTGTCTATTTGGCCGTACTATACCATTTTATTTTGTTCTTTTAATCCATATGTAGAATTAAATAAAGCGTTTCTATAAGATTCCAATAAATTGTGAATATTTTAATGGTACAAAAGCCTTTTTTATATGAAGGGAACTTTAATTTTTACAAGCAAACTATACGCAGACTGACAAATTGACTTTGAGATATCGCAGGAAATAAGGCAGGAGCGTGTGAGAGACTGCTTCTACTGGACTTCACTCAGACCATGCATTCAGTCCAATGCGCATTGGGTGGAGTGGCCAACTGGTGGTCTCAGTGCCAGGCTGCAATGTCTCCTTTTATACGTGAACTTTGGCTATTTCACACCTGTGAGATGTAAGACTTTCAACACCCTGTTGGTTGAAATTCTTGTGATTGGGTTTTTTGGGGCAAGGTCATGTACGTAGTAGGCGTAGACGAGGTCACCAGCAGCTGCACCCACTTTCGCGTCAGACAACTCACCGGCTTGGACGATTGTTTGATTGTGGACGTAGGGGAGAGAGTAAGGTTGAGGGCTGAGTGCATTTTTCTCACTATAAACAAACTGAAACGCTTGAAACTATCACGGTGCGCTAAATACCACGACTCGGAAGGTTGCCAACTGACGGGATTGATCGAACAGCGTGGTCAGCCCAGTGTGTGTTTTGTGTGGAATTGTGGACTGGCGAACTGATGGTCAGTCTACAATGGCGCCTTCTTTATGTGGCCTTTATGGCACACTTATTGCGTGGGAACGGACCAGTTGTGGTGACACGGCCAGGGGCGGCTGCGACCGCGCCAGCCACTGTACCCTTACCCGCCTCCGGTCTTCTTGACTGTGTAATGACAGCTGGCTGAGGAATGGGTGGAATAGGGTTGCCTTAGCTGCAGCCCGATGATACTATCACTTACAACAAATCCACGCGCAAGTCTCCAATTCCGCACCACTCAGACCATGCATTCAGTCCAATGCGCATTGGGTGGAATGGCTGACTGGTGTTCTTACAGTCAGGCTTCAATATCTGTTTCTTAACGTGACCTCTGGCTATCTCATTCATGAGAGATGTGAGCCTTTCAACTCCTGTTAGAGGAAATCCTGGTGCTAATGGTTGCAGGTCAGGTATGCAGTATGCGTATACGAGGTCACCAGCAGCTGCGTCCACTTTCGGGTCAGACAACTGACCGTCTCCGGCGGTGGTCTGATTTTGGGGGTGAGAGAGAGAGTGTTGTCGAGGGCTCCGCGCATTTTTCTCACTTTAAAAAACCTGATACGCTTGATACTATAACAATTCGTTTAAATCCGTGGCTCGTACGTTGGCAGCTGACGGGATAACTCGAACCGGGTAGTCAACCCAGTGTGTGTTTTGTGTGGAGTGGCGGTCTGGCGGACTAAGTGTCAGAGTGCAATGGCGCCTTCTTGGTGTGGTCTTTATGGCACGCCCACTGCTAGTGATCAGTGCAGTGCGGCTGCGGTGCATGAACCCCTTCACGAATGTCGTCCACAATAATGACCAGGCCAGGAAGTGTGTACTATTGCCTTTTGCTCATTAACTGGCATCCAGGGAAAACAATCAAACCAAAAAGCAAATAAACAGATTGAAAGTATATCAAATAGCTAATACCTTCTTTATAAATTCTAAAGAGTGATGCTTAATCGCAAAAACGGTCATTCAAGCTCTTAGGCTGTAGTGTCACATTTTGCGCTCCATATTTTCAAAGCTACTTCTTGCTTTGCCGCGTTAGAACGTGCTGACCTTCTTCATGCCGTTCTTGAGGGAAGTAGACCTTTATGGACTTCCTGTTCGATCATGTCTAGACACCCGCTTTATACCTCATCGCAATCCCTTATCTCTAATGGTTGTTTTTTAAGCTTTCACTCAGCTGATGACAACTTATCAAAAATGCACGATTACTGACTGTCACTTATAGTTGTAGACTAAGTTGAATAAACGAATTATTAACCTGTTAGTTCATAGGAATTTCCACCAGCAGAGATAGCCATGACAGTCTCTGGAATTATTTCTATGGTGGCGCTCGCAATCTGCATCATCTACCTAGTAATTCGTCGCAGAAAGAGAACTGCACTCAATTTGACATTGAAGTCAAATATGACAAAGAAAGCAAACTGTAATCTGAGACATACTTTTACTGCTTTTACGTATCAAGCAGAAATTGTAAGGCTGTTAAAATAAATGAAAATACACAGACGCTAGCAGTACATGCCTTCATTACTTTCCTTAACTTTGGCTGGCTATGGTGTGAGAATGCTAAAAAAATGCTTTTAGGGAATAACATTTAACAAAGCATTTTTTCTACTGAATATGATTAACTGTCCACCAATTAATCAAACAAGGTGAATAGAACAGTAACGGTAAATAATGACAGCGCATATTAACCTGACCTGCGGAAAGATATGGTTTGGGGTGGAGAAAAGTCGTGTAATTTTGCAAGATTTAGCTACTGCAAAACCATGTCAAGTCTGCTTGCGGCCGGATAATATGCGATTATTTTCATTTATGCAAGGAGAGAGAATAGGGTTATGTCCCTTACAGACGTACGGAGCAGTGCTGGGTGTGTAACCTCATTCATCTACTGATCTAGTTCTGGCATTTTTGCCGTTATGCCACTTTTTCTGAAAAGCTTAAGAGGCACTCAGCCGCAGCAAATGGGAATTTTACGCTAGTTGTTAGGCTCATCATAGTACCAGGTGGTTTGTAAAATAAATTCTCCGTACCTTTATTTCCACTATCAGGTGATTTTTTCACATGTTCAGTTGATATTAAAGTCTTCCTCCGCCAGATGTCACATCGATAAGGCAGTTTTAAGAGATCTAGCATGGCAAATTTTTTGTTAAACGGGTTTAAGACTGACATTTATGGCCAGGGCTGTTTATTGGTTGTTCATATTGATAGGCATTACTGCTGTAGCCGTTTGAGCTTTGCGGTAACACAAGAATGGAAACCTCCCGTAAAGCAAATGGCATTGAGCTGAATTCCGCGAAGGCTACCAAATCCCGTTTATCAACCTAAATCCCATATAGGACCACTACCCTAACGATTATCTTAATTCTCTTCTTAACCGAAACTGTATAATACCTAGAATGTAGCACAAGGCCCCCCCTGCATTACGGCAACATACCTATTCTAGTGCCAAACCATATCCCTTTCCAGTATGTCTCTGAAATCTGCTTTTAATGTTTACATTCGTTTTAAACTCCTCATCTGTGTGTCGCAAATATAAGGTAAACAGTAATTACACAGGAACCGTCAAGTTGTTTTTAGCAGATCTTAAATTATATAAAAAAAACATAGAAAGGCATGTTATATTTCCGATAGGATGAAACATTGTAACACTTGCATATGACTCATGAGACTGATAATCCAAGATCTTATGTTACGATACTGTTTGCCTGGGTTATCCGGTGTGTCGGTATGAACACAAATACTCATATAAATATTTTCTTTGTTAAATTCGATGACTGAGTTCAAAGACAACATTTTATATGCGTACATGGCTGATATTGTGACTAAACTGCTTTTTGGAGCTTTGCTCGAAAGCGCCGGAAAAGCTACGTTAGCACATTTGAGCATGCCAGTGTTGAATGTAAACCAGGTCCAGCATAAGGGGATTTAGACTAAAGCATATAATCAGCGGACTTCCAAGGCCAACACAATAATTGATTCCTTACTAGATCGGAGGCAGGCAAAGTGTTTTTGGATCAAAAAGTTGGATGGATGTAACAAGAAGAGGAAAATATAGCAAGGAGGGGCTGGGGTTTTTAAATTTTCCGAAGCCTGTATAATATGCCGTTTTATGTATGACTATGTGAGCCCTGGAGGATGACGCGTTAGTCTGGCTTGACACATGGTTTATTATGAGACGAAAGCAGCACAAATCTATGCCATCACTAAATGTTACCTGGAGTCCATGATTATCACCAGAGAGTAGAAATAAAAGTTGAATGTAAACTCGTTGCTCAGGCACGTATGCATGGTTGGCGTGCTTCCTCAAGAGGACATAAGAGCGCATAAATAGCTTGGAGGTGTTTAATTAAGGGTTATAGTTGCGTATTCGTAAAACAGTGCTTAAAACGAGAAAACACAACTTGACTGAAGGGCAGGGGACCAAAAGAGGCGTGCCGTTTAGATACACGAGGGATTAAATGACCAAGGACTGTTTTATGGGTCCTAATCATAAACCTGACCTCACCTATTGCCCTAGAATAAATCCTAAGCCTTGTCGTTTCGACTGTAATGGATGACTATCTGTGCTAAAAAAGTGTCACGTGAGAGCCAGCCGTACTCAAACTGCAAGCATCACCCAGAGCACACTCGAATCCCCTTTCCAAAAACCCAAAGAATTCTACATGCTGACCTCGCCGATACATCGGGTTTGTTTGTGTGCCATTGCTAAGGAGGTAATATTTTGTCGGAAGATGGGCTCCTGCCAAAGTTTGAAAGCTAAGAATAAAAAAAATATGTTCCGGTGCTCGAAAGGACTATGCCTTTGTTCGTGCCATCTTCTGGGAATCGAATCTTTGCATTCCTATATACATGTAGATTGCAATACGCGCATCATAAGATATTTAATAAGAAGAGAAGAAATTATTTGCGCAAGTAAATACTTGTAGGCGTTACTTTTCGAAACAGGGAAAAATAAGAAAAATAAGAATTCTAAGAAGTATACTTCAAAGCAAAGTAATTATTTTGGAAGCGATAATAAACTTTACTACGTAATGTTTCGATGCTGGTTCCCCAGGTTGTCGTTAGACATGTTGTAAGTGTGCAAAACTTCTAAATTTAATGTATTCCGGAAAATTTGATATTGCTCTGTCATTCCATTCATTAGCTGTCACTGTGGGTGGACATCTCTTCCGAATTGGCTACCGCCTTTTGCACTTTTCTTTGAAATGGTGATATATGGCATCCAATTCGATATGCCGATTAATGCACGAGTCATCAAAATGAATGGCCTCAAAGAATTCCAGGCGCTTTTTTTTGCCAACTGATGCTCGTTTAAGCGTGTAGAGGCTAGGTTTCCTGTTCGGCCACAAAAGCCTCCTTCCAACTGTCATATGGGATCGTGTAAACGACTAATTTTCATTTTAGTATTTGAACCTCCTGAAAGTGTTAAAGCTGTTTTCGAAATGTAGATGTTAGTAATTTTTTAAAAGAGTGGATAGGACAAAGCAATGGGGCTCTTGCATGGCCACTTCTGGCGTATCGGCCGTCATCAGCAAGTCATACCTAATCACTGGGGTGAATAACCTACGATGATGTAGGACTTTCTGATGAAGGCTTTTAAGCCATAAATGGCCATTCCGGTCTCCCTCTCATTGTCGGTTTAACCCTATCAACATACAATAAAAGTCAATATACGACTGCCTGCCAAGGCCCTATAGTGAGCCCCAGGCTTCATTAATCTAACCCTAACTCCACTGATCCTAGCCTTCGTCTCTTCCCTCGCAACGTCCGGATTAATTTTAAGTTCCCGTCCACATTCCCGCGTCTTACAGCACGCAATAAATAGGCACTGGTTACTTACCATTGCAGACGCAGGTTGCATTTTTTATTTTAATTGCCTATTACAAACAGCCACAGGCACGTTAATATCACCTTGAAGCCCCAATCTATATGTTTCGTATGATTACTAACTTCCAGGAAAAGATGCAGTCTGCAACGCTTACTTATATAGTTTTCTTCATGAAACTATCATCTGTATGAGGTCCAGTACCACTCGATGAACATTTAAAAGTGAATGGGATTTGCAGATGCGCTGTGCAAATTTGTCATTGACTGTGCCCAACACATTCCAAAAGTATCCGGAGGACATACTTAAACATAGGCTACGAATGATCAAATCATCGTCTAACATGCTTTTCTGAAAAGGCTTTGCTTGATATGGAGAAAATGTCTGATATCTGTAATCCATCGACAATCCTTATACATTAATGGACTTCGTCAAATGAACACCAGAAATTAAGAGAGAAATTTATTGTTGTTCAAGTGCTTTAGAACATACAGAGAATAATTGGAAAATGCGTTCACACAAGAAACTATATAATTTTCTTAAAGGTTTTCGTGATAATCTTTACAAAAATGGGGCTTTATTGGGAGCCAGCTGACTTTGTGGTGAAATTAGGTCTATGAACTTTAATAAACCCTGACAGTGAAAACTAAGTTTTTATCTAAAAGAGTCACTAGCAAGGAGAGAGCAAGAGAGAGAGAGGGAGAGCGAGAGAAATAGGAATAAACACGTCTGGGCTACCCATTAGTACTCCAATTACTGGCGGGCATTCACGTTTTGGCAGATGATAGTAGTCTAGTCTGAATTGGCAGTTTCGGATCATCATGCATGTGTTGGCATTAATTGTTACTTTGGATTGATAAAAGCCTGCAGCCCATTCACTGGCAGATCATTTGTTCCAGTTGCCTTTTTATCTTTCCAAGTAAAATAATCATGACTGTGACACGGACATGGCCTGTTAGCAATACGCCGTATTGCCTGCTTGCCAAAATGCCTGATTTCACTGACACCCAGATTATCGAAAAACTAAACTTAGTGGCACTGGATAGCCTCATGGTAACTGACGAGTTTGACTTTGTAGTGAGTTCAGGTTAAAGAGTGTTTTCTGCTGTCTTCAAACGTTATCGCTATATTCTTCGTATTCAGTTCATAAGCAAACATTATTTGAATTGCGTACTCGCATATTTAGATAGCTATGGACAATAAGATGCCCACTTGTCATCAAATTCTACTTGTTACTCGATCAAAAAAAGTAAGCTTTATATTTTAATACCAATTAATCCTGCAAGATATCCATACATTAACGTTTTGAAAATGACCAAATTGTATGCGCTGCTGACTGCTAGTCACCTTTTAAGGTAAAAGTTAAGCATGTTGGCATTTGCATTCAAATGACCCAATAAAAATTGGTGTGATTGCGTCTCATCGACCGAAACGTTTCTGTGAACAAGATGCGTTTATATGATAAGAAATTAGTGACCGAGTAATATGTTTTTCAACCGAAGCTTATGACTTTCCATTTACAATGAAAACTATCTCAAAACCTATATTTTAACTTTTATTAAGTTGTAGATTGTTATAGTGACCGTTAATTTAGTGGGAAATTTTATAGAAAATGTTCGTCTGATTAGCAAACGCTCTTACGTTTCACAGGTGTAATAGCGTCTCATTGAACGGAGCAATATGCGTTTAGAGGTTACAAAGCAAATGTATTCAAGGTGAGTCTCTTCCCAGCCTGTTGCACGGCTCTAACTAAAACGCAAAGAGAAAACATAACCAGCCACACGTCAAATCTTCCTTGAAGCTGCAGTTCTCCTGAGCGAAATCTCGTGCTAACAAAGATGAGGTTCTGTCTGACCTGCGCTTTATAACAGACCTGACTCGCCCCCTGTCCTCACACAAACTTTCAGATCTGATCGGGTGGAGTAAAACATTTTGCGGCTACTAATCCCTTACAAACCGCCAGATGGGTGAGGGTTAGTAGACCCATTCACTGAATTTGAAACTATAAGATATCTAGCTAACCACATTTAGCTGTCGAGAAAAATGAAGTTTACTAGTCTGTCGCTGAGCATTCGCGTGCTGGGGCCTGGGTCTGCATCCCTGGGTGCCATCTCAGCGGGATGACAGAGAGACAATAAATCAATTTTGGAAACTGTGGCTGTGGGTCTTTCAGGAACCGAAGTAAAAGAAGATATATGGGAGGGGCCTCTAGGACAGCACACATTTCAACTGGTGAATTGCGCAAAATAAAAATAAGGTATCCAACGAAATTTGTTTACTGAATAAAAGTCGGCGGTATTAATGTCGATCAGATTTGATATTTGTCCAATATGGAGTTCAAGTTCCTGCTTGACACACAGGTGGCGTGTTGGAGAAATAGTAATTTGGTTTCTGTATTATCCTGCCGACATCTCTTTCTAATGCGAGCAGCTCGAATTTTGTTTGTTCAGCTACGCCTATATTTGTGCTCATTCTCTTAAAATTTCTGCCGCCAATTGTGGGAGAGACCCAGAATAAACACACGGGCATCTCCTCTGTTTTACCAGACTCACATTACAAAAACAGGCATTGCGATATTTAAAGAGGATCTCAAAAGGAAAGGACACCTCTGTAAGTTTGCCGTACTGATTACCGAGAAGCAAACGAGAGTGAAACGTCAAATAAGGCAGCATACTGCCTCGTTTGAGAACGTATTCCTGGGGCTGGGTGTGCATCTACTGAAGGGATACAGCACGGTACATAGTGATTTACCATACAAAAACACAGATGCTATTGAAAATCCCAGAAAATGAAATAAAATAAGACGAAGTGGAAAATGAAGTTGGTCTACAAGAAACACCCAAGGTAGGCTGGGGTTCACATTAATAAATCAAATTCCTCACAACTGCGTCATGGAACGGCACAAGGTCACTGAAGTACATGTGTCTACTCGTTTAGCTAATGTATGTGCTTCAGGTTTGATAAATCCTTATTTGGCATATACAACTAAGCGCTGGTGGATTGCTTGTGAATATTTCGCAGAAATTCCACAATAGCTGAGGTATTTCAGTCAAAATTTACTTATCCACTTTCCGAAAGAGCCTGAATTAATTGTCTGTTCTAGAGGATTTACTCCCACGTTCGTGAATTAATGTCCTCGGAAATTAAACAATTCAACATAGAGACCGTTTATGTGCTGGGTTTATCAATCAGACCATTTCTTCTAAATCCCTGTCAAAAATTTTGTTCTGAAGGGAATAGAGCCAGCGGTGAAAAGGGCATGTACGTTTGTTTTATTAACTTTGAAGATAAACAGATGGACGTATTTTTCTAATAACTGTTATGTGGCAGCAATTTTAAAATGAACGTCACTTACGTCCACAGAATTCGATAGCTACGCAGAACGATGGTAGAGGTGGCTGCGGTCGCCTAAATTTCTTTGGGATACCGACGTCAACGATCACAAGCAATGTCGTTTACTCCTGTCGGATGCCTTGTGGCCGATTGTATCTTAAACTCCTGCACAGGGCTGTGTTCTCGAAATCTCAGAGATCACATTGGGTGACAGCTTAATAAGCAGCACATTCATAATGCGTGTTGAAACCGGTGGGGTTATCAAGCCAGCATTCCTTTCTTTCATTGTGCAAAACGGTCAGTTATTTGGTACTAAATGGCCGTTTATTTACTGTGGTGATTTAAATGAGTGCCTCCATGGGGGTGTGAAGACCTATTCAACTCTTTCATTGGAATTAATATCCGATTGTATTTTAATCTGGATCTGGAGAACGCAGTTTAATATGATATGTTTGTTTTAGACATTATCCTTTCCTCAAAGATAATAATTAGTAATACATATTTTCTCTGTAGTACCGGTAGAAATGTAACATGCTGTGAGGTTTCATGCTAAACGATGAAGTATTTGGAGCACGCACGCACCAGATAAGCCACATGGAGAAGGAACCGAAGAAGACACTCCCGACGTAAGTGAGAGGTGGCAACCTTGTGTCTGAAATGTGTTTTTCCGGACGTGTATATATGTGATGAGCATTTCGTTGGTGACCTATGCAATATTGCCGTCAGGTCTGTAGTAGCTTACGGCAGGTTATTAAGCAGACGCATTTGACCATGTAGACCAATGCGATGGTTGAATGTGAGGGTCAATGCCAGAAGCTAAACGGATAAAGACAACATGGCATCTAAATTCATCTAAATCCTAGTTGACTACGCCCCGAACGATGTAGGTGTTTAATATTACGGCAAAACCATGCCTGTCCATTCAAAAAGCTTTGTTTTGAAATTGAGCAGTTGAGGGCTGCCATTTTAAAATTTGCTCTTATTCTTCGATGGCATTAAACAGGACAATTTTACTGTTCTCTCCGATGATAAAGACTGCTTAAATGACGTAAAATCTGCCCTACTGAGGATACACGCCAATATTGACAAGAAATAACCGCGAAAAAAACGATGTTTTTTAATTTATCACAGGAGCGAGTAAGATTATAGGGATCTAGTACCTATCTGGTGTTCACACTGCTCCCTGGAATGTCGGAGTCACCCTTGAGATATGATCTCTTCAATAAATTATCCATCTTCTTCATGCACTGCTATTACAATAGTTTCGTGATCGAAATAGAATCCAATAATGTAATGCAGAACGAAGAATAAATGACACTATTATAATATGTATTTGCGCTCACTACATCTTAAAATTGCAGAATACTACTACGGGAGAGGAAGAGTATTGAGAACAGTCTTAAAAGTCTGAACTGTTTTTCGGGTCACTTTTGTCCTCTTCGTTGTTGTTGGCGTCGTCATTCTCCAAATTGACGTTAAAGTTCAAATCCCGCGTTCTGCGTCGGCGAACAACCAGGATAGTGATTCCAACCACCAAAGCCAGCAGGGACAAAATTCCACACACCGTGATAGCAATTGCCGCTGGCGGGAATCCCTCCTTTTGCAAGGTCTCTGAAAGAACGGACAATATAGCAAATAAGGGTAACAATATTCTCATACCTAGACCAAATAAACGATGACTTTATGCATACTACGCCAATTGGTTGCTCGGGCGGCAGGTTGCTCGGCTGGCTACTCATGCTGGCTACACTCCGAAATATTAAAAATAGTAGATATGTGGTCATAGATTGCTTACGGGACGCAGTCGATCGGAGGTGCAGTGAGGTTCAATCAGTAGTCCCACCAGCAGTCGCAAAGCTGCTTCATTTATTAGCAGAATGAAATTAATGAATTAGATAACAGCGAATGGGATGACCATTTCAGGCTTATTAACCCTCAACAGCCACCTATATCAAACCAGAGGTCATGCTCCATCCAAGGATCCAACCCGCGACCTGGTGATCAAACGCTCTAACAATTGATTCATTGGCATTTTTTCTTGTCAGTTTTGATCGGAAATATTAAAAATGGTTATAAGGCGTTCACTGCTCATTTTCATGGCGCACTCGTCCAGTTGTGCCTTGGAACTCATTCACGAGCCCAACGGGCATCCACAATGTGCTTGTAACCCACTGCGCCATGGGCTTATTTTCTCGTCGGTTTCAATCGGAAATATTCACAATGGTTGATGCGCTCTCACCGATTTGTTATGTGACTTACTCGTCTCGTTGAGCCTTGGAGCCAGCGGCCGCACAGTGGCTAGTGATATAGGCAGAATGACATTTGCGAAAAGACAAGGCAAGTCGCAATGGCCATTTCTGGCTTATTATCCCTCGATAGGAACACAAATTGAGGGTCGATTCCATGATCTGTCGATCAGAAGTCTAATGCTATATCTATTGAGCCACTGGTTCATTGGCTGTCAGGTTCCGATCCAGGTGAAAATAAAATGATATCTTTTGTTGATGAGTTCGAAGCAGCATTATGTTGTTTGAACTCGAATTAATGGTTTTTTTATCTTTTTGATAGTCACCTTTGCACATATTTGAATATAACTAAATGAGTTGTTCTGAATTATTAGCCGTCATCAGGCATTCATACCCGAGCTCATGCTTCAAACCTCTGGTACTCGAATAGGGGACCTGATAACACTGCATAGAACGGTTAAGCAATTGCACCGCGGATGACATGTTCTGCCCGAACTTTCATTCGTCGTTTACTGCGAGTAGCTCTTCATACACTAGGTTGGGCCCTATGTTGCTCTTCAAAGCCCACCCGGATGCAAATGACCCACAACCTGATTTTTAAATACTCTTCAAGCATAGATGATTGTAAACTCCAGAAATGCTGCAAAATTCTGTAATTTATTCATTCTGCGATGTTGGCTATTGGTATTACTACTCATTACTGCTAGTTCAGATTCTCAGACCTCATCTTACTCTTTAATTAAATGATTCAATTCTTTAAATAATTGAAATTTTGATGACGGACCTTCGGAAAGTAGCCAGATTGATGCGCTTTAAAGCCAGTGATAGACAGTATCTTAATAAACCTAATATGCGTTAGCATGAGTGAACAAAATTAACGTGTTTAGAAAGTTTTCATAAATCACCGGCGACCAAATTAAGCTCTATCTTCAGGCCTATGGGCAGACAATCCTTCCTCAAAGATACTGTTTGAACACAGTCCAAAATACCGACTAGTTAGAAGGCAATAGGGAGCATATTACCAAGCGCTGGTTGGGGAATGTGAATGATGTTTCTGGTTTATTTCAGGAGAACATGATATTAAATCCAATCTTTAATCACGGATGGAGGCAAATGCTCTTTTATTTGAACCAACGGATCACTGCCTGTTTACTGGGATCTAACAAATTCAAAGAACTTTTTAATCTTCGCTCGTAATACCAGTGAACACAGATATCGTAGGGAGTCAATAATTCTCTAAAGAGTGTCATTGCCCGCCTTTTCCGTTCGCAGCATTCATTAAATCATTTGGATCCAGAATCGACTAGATTTCAATTATCAGATTTAATAAATATCATGAATTAAAATTAATGGTTTTTGAACCTACTCGTGGCCTGCACCTGATGTGTTAAGTTGGGTTGTTCTCCCTGGGTAAATGGAACTGCAGCAACTAAAACCTGGTGATCGGGGGAAACGTTTGGTCGCTCTTGAAATCTGGCATAGGGTTTCACAGTCTCCACGCTCCTGACAACGAGATCTGAATCGGCACCTCGCAGTTCTAGGTGCAAAGGATAAATTAAAATACCACCGTATTAGGATAAATATTAACAAATTTTGTTGAAAATTATTTCCGTCTACCTTGCCTATACTTATGAATGAAGTAATAAAATTTTCCTTTTTTTGTTAATCGTTAAAGTAAAATTTGTCAATTCGAGCTAAGATTCTAGAAATTGCATAGGGAAATCTCAAGTTTAATCATCTTCAAACTTTTGAAACCTTTACATTAATTAAAAAGAAATGTTATTTATTCAGTTAAGAATCTAAACATCTTTGTTTGAAGTCACGGGCATACTGGACTGGTTTTTCCGAAACCATGAACTTAGCCAGCGTTCGTTTGTTTCATTTATGCTTTAACGTAAAAAATGGACTGTTGGTGAGTAGGAAAGTACTTCGAAAACTAAACTGTGGGCGTTAGGTTCCGTGTCAAAGAATCGACATTTTAGGCCCGACAACGAACTAAAGAAGAATACCGGATGCTTGCCTTTTTCCCCATTAGAAGATTGAGGGGCTTTCGAGTTGATGTGCACGGCGGTGGATTTGAGGGCAGCCACCGTCATATCGGTTTGCTCTGTAGGGTCCGGGGGGAAGGAAATGCATATCAACGGACTACTTCAAGATATAACAGTAGTATTTATGTATGTGAATTTCGAAGCCATCTGCCATCGGAGCACGTGCGAAGGTCGACTTCCTGTATCCACCCCACTGAATAATCTTAGTAGGCCGAAAAAAGGCTCCACCGTTCAGCTCTTTTCCATGATTGGAGTCAGCCTAGATGGCGTTGTGCTGAGTGTGTCATTTGATACTTATTCACACATCTCCTGTTTGCTTGCCTATGCTGATTGCAATAATGTGTAATGCTGGAAATTCCGTAGACCTTGTTCAGTTTGAACCACTCAAAATACACAAAGTCTGGTCCGAATACATTAGGCGTCCTTACATATGGTTGTTTTGCTGCTTGGACCAGTGGAAATGAGGCATCATTTAAAGACGCTCTAAGCGTTTGGTTTTACTTGGTTCGCTGGAAGTGATCAAATGTCATGTTTTGGATAATCAAACTTTTTGAAGAATCTTAATCAGAAACTCAAACTAATTTTGCCGTTCTAAACCAGGTCACTAAATTTCAGCTGAAACACGCAAACACATAATTGTCAGTTCTTATTTGTCTAATGCAATATCGTCACGGACAATGAATGCAAACATAATAATTATCAAATTGTTTTTATAGTTTTATAGATTTATAGTTTATACGTTTATAGTTTTCATATTTTATATATAGATAAGATGAAAAGTTAATCTATAGATATATTAACAGAGAATCATATAGTTTAGATGATCGTTGTATTTTAGTTGGGCAAACCTAGAGCAAAATAATTTATTCACCCACACCAGTCCTGCGTCTAAAAATTGCTATAGGACCCTTACTGTATTTAATTTTTTTTAATTCTACAAGCAAACAGTTGTTTTTAAGACACCTGTTTGCAATGACTAAAATAAATGACCATAGTATCCGAATGAATTTTTAATAAATTTCATGCAAAATTACCTCTGGCTACCGGGCCTATACTAATGAATGTCGTAATTAACTTTTTCTGTGTTTTGTAAAGATTTGATGAAAAATTTAGTCAATTCGGGTTCAAACTACTAGAAATTGAACTGCACAGTCTCTCGAGTGCTTTTATCTCCTTCTAACTGAAAAACACTTTGCACAAACTAAGAAGAAAAGTTAATTTTAAACTTGATAATCTCACCGTCTTTTTTTGAAGTCACGAGCATTATTGGACTGGTTTTTCCGAGGCCACCACCAAAGCCATTCTTCATGGTTTTTGTGAACGCCTGCACTGCTAAATGGATTTTTGCGGAGGGCGGAAGTCCATTGAAAACAAAACTGTAGACGTTAGGTTCCATGTCGATGAACCGACTTTTTATGCCCACCACACTGCTAAATACGAGAACCCGGTACTTCTCTAATTCCCCATTGGAATATTCAGGGGCTGTCCAGTTGATTTGTACGGCAGTGGAGTTGACGGCAGCCACTGTTACATTGGTTGGCTCCGTAGGCCCTGGTGAATAAAATTGCGTTAACTTGGGTTACTTTAAATATTAACAGTAGTATTTATATATGCAACGTTCCGTGCAATCTGCCATTGGACAATGTCATCGGAGCACGTGCGAAGGTCGGCTTGCTGAATTCACCCCACAGAGTATGGTAAAAAAGCCTCCACTGCACATCTGTTCTCCCTGATTGGAGTCAGCCCTAATGGCGTTGTGCTGAATGTTTCATTTGATACTTAGCAACTTTTCTCCTGTTTGCTTGCCTATGCTGACTGTAAGAAAGTTGTAATGGCCGGAAATTCCGCGGAACATGTTCAATTTACGCCATTTAAAATACACAAAGTCTGCTCAAAGTGTATTAGGCGTCCTTGAAATAGCGGTTTCGCTGCTAGAACCAGTGTCAATAAGGCGTCATGTAAATACGCTCGAAGCGTTCGGTTTTTACTTGGTTCGATGGAAGTGATCACCTGTCATGTTTCTGATAATCAACCTATTTAAAGAAGCTAAATATAAAATCCAAATAACTTTTACCGTTCTAAACAAGGTCACTACATTTCAGCCAATATTTAATTGCACAATCTCGAGTTTTATAATCTTCTAAATTTAGAAAACTACATTTAAAAATCTGGTCCGAATGCATGAGCGTCTTTACATATGGTTATTTCGCTGCTTCAACCAATGCAAATAAGGCTTCATGTAAATACACTCCAAGCATTCGGTTTTCTAGAAGTGGTCACATATCAGGTTGCTTATAATGCAACTTTTTTGAAGTAATTAAATATTGAATCAAAATAAACTTTGCCATCCTAAACAAGTTCACTACATTTCAGCTGAAACACGCACACATATAATTGTCATTTCTTGTTGTCTAATGCAATATCTTCACGGGTAATGAATGCAAAGTTAATTAGGATTTTGATAGATGAGAATGTTTCATTGAAACACAATTTTGTGAGTCTGTCACCTTGGTTGGATTTGAATCCAAGATGGCAGATGAAGGCTTCAGTAAAGCTAACGCTCCAGCACATAGCGATTCCAGAACCTATCGGATTTTGTAAATAACCTCATGGCGTGGTAAGGGTAATGATTTGACGGCTATCTGTAAGTCTTGGTACCTGTATCAGAATTGTGATAATCTCCCTGTTTGAGTGTTTTACAACCTCTGTGCAGTAATTCCAGCCCATAAATATTGACAATTATATTGGTTGATTTTGACCACGGACCTTTTCAGTCAACCTATTCGTGTCTTTATCATATGTTAGTTAATATGTAAATACAATAGTACTCACTGTCTGGCCACGTCAATACGGGGTACCATGTTGCTGCAGGGGTCTTTCCACCGCCCTGGCCCCAACTGATTTCATTTGTAGAGGCGATAATGGTGCACTCATACAAGGTGTTCGGTAAAAGATGGGTGACTTCAGTTGAAAGAGTCTCGGCACTGACGTTTCGAATTCTTTCTGGATAACCGGCACCTGGTTGGTAGCAAAACGCACTGTATTCGCCTAGAATGCCATTAGTGATCTCCGGTGCTGTCCAAGAAATTTTAATGGAACGGGGTCCGGAAACGATTACGGATTTGAGCTTCGGTCGAGAGGGAGCTGACATTGCAGAAAAAAATCAATAGTTATTTTGCTATTTTGCTATTTTGCTATTTTGCATTAATAGGCACTATCGCCAATTGCCTGAAAGCCTAGACTAGACATTTATGATATAATTCCATGATAATTTGCCACAATCATTCTCCCTCGTTATAAGAACAGGGGGATCAACCCAAGGCTTTGAAGCAACTTTTAACCAGGGAATCCAAATTGAAGCCCTGTCAGTTACCTTTTGTCATGCAGCAACTTGCTTTCAAGTAAATTACTCTTGTTTTAACAGACTTCGATCTTTTACGTCTTTCGAGTGTTTGCTACATGTTTGTCTCTTTAAAAGCCCAATGTTTTGCATGTTATCTGAGGGACCTGGGTACGTGATAAACGACTTTTATATTGTTGAACTGTTTTCAAAACTCTTTGGTCATTCGTATTTTCTTAAGCTTAACATATTTCTCAATACGCACCCTGATTGTTCTAAACTACAAAAACGTCATAGGTGGGAAATAATGTCCAAAACCGGTTTTCTTCAGGTTGCTCAAAAAATACGTTCGCAAGATCATGGTTGACACAGCAGTCAAAGGAACAAATACTTGAACACATTTATGGGTCCTTTTGCTCGAATGAGGTGTGAAAAATGTGGAAGTGAGACAATACCTGCAGAAAATGTTAGCACGACACCCGTATTGGTGGTGGCGTTTGCACTGCAATCTGGTGAATACAGAGAGACGACTGAAGTGCTGTAGTTTGTGAAGGGTTTCAAATTCGACAGGTGACCCCTCCTTTTGCTCGAGTCGACCTCCACGGTTGCTTCACCGCTACTGCTGGTGCCTCGCAGTTGGAATGCCTTGAGACCGTCAATAGGGAAGATTGGATCGCCCCAGTGAAAGTGGATGGTAGTGGCCGAGGTAGAGATAATTCTGGCGAACGCGACGTTGCGGGGGTCTGCAGGGGAGGGTGTAAAATAGCCCAAATGATCTTTTTTATAATTAAAACAACCACAAATATTTTATCATTTTAAAGGGAAAATTATTTAAATGCCTCTCTATTTTCCGGTTAGGGATGTGGAGGTCTTTACTAGGTAACTCGGAGGTGGTCTAGTCCGGTTTTGGAAGTATCTTGACAAAAAGTCAGTGGTTTGTTGTGGAATAAGTAGAAGTAGTTTAAACGGCGTTTGTGCAGTTGACTGAGATCCAGCACTAGTGCCAAAGTCGCAATTTTCAATCTTTTGTATTAAATTTGAAATGCCTAACAAGCAAATATTTCTACTGCTTATAGTAAGTGCGCATTTGCTCACAGGAAAAACAGAAAGATATATGGCGAAAACAATATATTAAAACAGGAATGCGCCATTTCTGCATACTTAATTGCATAATTTAGTAGTGTTTTTCTGGATTACTCATGAATATCCTTTTGGTCCAGATTCGCTCGTTTCCTACGCGATAAAAAGGGTTTAATTTTTTAATCTTGCAAGAAAATCAAAACTTTGTTTTAATTAAGGTTTTTATGCTTAACAACCTACCGAAGTTGGGCATAATGATTCTAGTTTCCGATGAATCCTCCACAACGTCGTTGGTATACATTACCAGGTTGTATGTCTCCGCAAGTTTAAATACAGGCGGCGACCTCACTCGCATCATGCCGGCAGTCTGGTTGGCTTCGGTGAAATGTTCGCTCTAATTAGAATTGCAAAAGCAGGCTTTTATGTAATCGCATTTGTCCATATTCACGCGGATTACCCTTTGTCGTTTAGGGAATATAAACCAAGTTTTTCCGCTATTTCTCCTCTTGTTTTCCTAGTACAACAGCTACCATGCTCACAAGCTTCGTTTCTATAGATTTAAGCTTGAATGTTTTTATCTGAATTATGAAGCACACAGCATAATTGATGTTATTTGCAGTTATATACAGATTTCTACAGGGTATGAAAACACTGAGGGACAGAAGTCTACTAGAAAAACTTATGTTTCGAGGCAGATTTTTAAAACAAAAGCATGAATATTGAAACACAGTGCTCCATTTAATTGATTTTATGCACATAAAATATATCCATATGCTCCACCAATGTTTGCATGGTTTTTATTGTCGACTTGATGTCGTCTACTCTCACTTCAGTAGTCGATTTTTGAAAAACAGCTGAGATTTGAATCAAAACTCGTAAAGACTGGACCAGTACTCTTTCCTTTTGCAACATGAAGATTTTCGATACCCAACTCCATCTCCTGGTACGTATATCAATAGAACACACAGATAAGTATGTTGCACTTGTATAAACTGCTTTTATCCAACTCAGCACATACCAACGTTTAAACACTGTACCTCCGGTTTTATTCAACCACTGTTTGAAGCAGCGTATGGCTGCTAATTAAAGTTACGTCTAGATTCTGGGAACTACAGAGATAAGGTTTAAGGAGAAAAATATTGCTTTTATATCATACTTTTTTAAGGGTTATCCGGTATACTACCGACGTCGGTTCGTTTGCCGAAGTGACCACAATAGTGATATTCTCTACACTAACGTCACTGGTTGACCCTGAATTCACAGGTGCTCTTTTCAGCGCTGGTGGCACAAAGGAGATATCCAGAGAGACCGTTTGGTCTGGGTAGACAAAGAGTGTGGCTTTGGCATCTGTCGGTGGTGGCACTGCAACTGTACCTATCGAAAATGAAGAAGAGAAGAAACATTTATTGCTTCCAACTTCAGCTCGTTTGTGTTGAATTGTCTACTTGAACTGTAATGATTGAGAGCAGCCAACTGCTATCACATTAGGCATCATTTATGGCGCACCGGTTTGTTTTATAGATACGTAAGTATATGCACGTGCTGATGATCGTTCTCATGCGATATCCGCAAAGCAAGGCAACATTGAAGAAGGTCAACATTTTAGCATTCTGAATGATTACGTTAGACAGGTGTCAATGCAGACGTCTAGTACAATGACGCTGGTTTGAAATGTCTGTCTGACAAACGTGATCCAGCTGGTCAAATGATTTACTTGCTGATTCACTCTGGGATCGAGAGAGACATTCCAGAATAGATATTCTCCATTTTTAAATGTGCGCACTGAGCAGACCATGAAGAGCTGTTTTCTTTAAAAAAAATTTTTTTAGATTTGAACCGCTTTAATTTGCACTAACCCACATATTCTACTGAGGTTTGGTGGTTAAACGCATCACAAAAATGTAAATTTAAGTTGTTCCATCAGATTTAGTTGGTAAATTTGACAGCGATATTTTCTGTGTATGTTTATTTAACACAATCTGCTTGCGCAGAGAAGAATGCAATAGAAACATTTTCTGATTTTCTTCTACAAATGAACGTTGTAAGTTGAATTATGTACGTCATTATTTTGTAGTAAATACACTTACTTACCCACACCCACTGCTTTTGATCTAAACAGTAAAGTTTATCAATAAAAAGAGGTTTAGCAAAAACTGAAAACAACCGCGGTCAACCTAGCACAAATTTACGAAATTAAACCTACCCATATCTTAAATGTTTGTTAAACACCAACCTCAACCCAAACACTTATCTCATAACCCTAGAACAAATTTTAACGAACGTGCCATTTATCTCATGGTCATTGGAAATTATGACGGTGTTTTTTCGATGCTGTATTTTAATTTACCAATGCACGTCTCCTTCGCACTTTTCTCTGAAAATCGTATGACAATCGAATACCTGATGTTCTTCGATCAATTTCCCTCAATTACTCGGAATATCCTAGAATGAAAAGGTACAATACCACGGTATCCTGAGTGTGTTGGACCGAACCCTTACAGTTTACTCTTTAGACCAAACTTATTCCTGTCAACTGTCGAACTACTACTCATCCATAGCACGTGACTGCTGGATTACCCAGGACTTGCTCAGTGACAATATTAAGAGGACCGAAACGTAAATGTATGATATTATTTCATATGAAAAGTTTTGACAGCCTGATTGTGATGTGCTCGCTTAATTTTGAGACATTGAATGAATGTTCATGAGGAAATGTATGAAGATGCTTAAGTTAAATGAACTATGTAGACATAAGCAGTATGCTGTCACGTTTTCTAGTGTAGTTGAATTTTCTCAAGCCCAGCACATGCAATGAACCAGTAAGGACCCTCGATAATTCAACTCCTTCATTGTAAGCTACCAATAAATTTATTTTATTTTATTTTTAGACAAACGCAAACAATTCAATTTTACGTTTTGTATAAAAGGATTTGAATTTTAGTTTAAGAAGTCTTGTTCATAAAGAGACCGATTTGGAAAAAGTACACATTAAATAGTACTTACGCAGATTTGTCATCCAAAACGACTTAAAGGAAAAGCAAAGACACATTCTACCGTAAATGGACGTATATATAGAAGTGCAAAGAAAGTCTGTAAAAGTATGCGATAGGACTTTTCAAGGTGCGTATAAAAGGCATGATTATGGAAATGCCTTAAGGGAAATAAACAAAGTAGCAATCCTTTTCGGGCTTCGAATGTATTACATGAATGATGCAGTTTATTATGATCAAATGCCCGAAAAAAAGTTTCTTAATAGAACTGAAAGCACCATAGGGAAAAAAACAGCATGCTGAACAAATGAAAATATCGCGCATGCATAACATTTTATCTTAATCGTACCCGGAGACGAAGAGATGTTCCATGTGGCACGTATTCCGTTCTCGTTGAAGGAAGTATACAACAAAGCCTCAACTGACAATCCTTTCACGCAGGGATAGTCAGAATAATATACTGCTGCCTCATTTGTAGAGCTTCTTGTTAGCATCCATTCAATGTCGGTACAGCGTAGAGTTACCTCAAAGTAGTGTGGAGAATCATGTTCCTGGGTTTGCCAGTGAACTCGTAAATAATTTAAAGGTGGAACTCTAAAGTTCACGTCCAAATCACGAGAATCCGGCCAAGTAATGTCTGGTTGCAGTAGAACTGTAGGCAAAAATTTAAAAAACACGCATGTTTAATGCTGTAAGAAATATTCACTTAAATTCCGACTGTACTGTTCCTTTCGCAACAAAAGACCTTACCTTGCTGCGATGGCAATGACCATAACAGTAGCCCAAAGACGTGCAGCAGAAGAAATAAAGTCCCCATTTCCAATACTCCGAAGGCAGACCATGGTTCCTTTTATACGATCACCGCTACTTTTCGCTCGCCCCTCGACGATGAAATGTTTAGAACCACCGCAGCTGATCTGAGTAACTAAACGATCAATTCGGTTGGTGCGTCATCTGGTACAGCAGCACAGTTCATGAGGCCTCTACCTCATTACTGTAGTGAAGGCATCGCCTATTGGTCAACATTTTTCCAGGAATTTAAGAGCTGACAACATAGTAAGACTTCTATGTTCACGTATTCCCAAGCTTATGTGTGAAGAAGAGCGTAGCTAGAGCCTTTTACGGAAGAATACGCCAGCACTGAACTGCTCTAAACTCTTCATATGCTTATAAAATTAATAAAATATTAATTATTATAACACATATTTTATGAGTCAGTTGGCAGTAGAAAGGTCAGCGGAATACTTGTGTGGACCTTTAGCTAGTGCATATGTCGGGAGTATGGTAGACCATCTTTTTGCATATATATATATATATATGAGCTAGGATCCTAATTATACGGAACTACATAACTAGGCTAGAATTTGAGTTCTGTCGTCACAATGGTGCAGGTATTAACACTTAAGCATCCTTGCACATGAATCTGAACGATAACGCCTTAAAATCATTGCTTAGTTTACTTTATAAAAATAGATTAAATAGTAAGTTGTGTTTTCGATTGGGCTGCCATTTGTCTGCACACTCATTTTCTCTCTAATCAATAACTATTTTAATTTATTTAAGCTGCAATGTTTGAGATCTCAATTTATTCTAACAATTTGAGCTATGTTTTTGCTAAAATAGCAACTAATCCGTAGTTGAACCGAAAAAAACCACCTTTTGCTATTTATTTAAGCTCTTCCAAAGTTCCCTCGATTGAACGACTATACATCTATAGGTGTGAAAATGAATTTTTCTATGTAACAGCACAGTGAACAAAAATTACTGCATGCAATTACTGAAGCGATTGCTTGAGACGGTGAGAAAAACTGGACCTGATTTGCGCTGATCAGGCGACCGGCTGGCTCAGCATTTCAATGGTCCTGCCCGGACAACGTTAAAAATCACCCATTTTTGGCGAAACATGACGTGACAAAGGATTTATACCGCCCCATTCACGTACACGGTTGAACATGCACCCTGCGACGTCATCTTATTACGGAGGAAAATCCTAAATTGAGAGTGTTTTGGAATAAAGATTATGTTAAGAGGAGATCGCTGCGGGTAAGGTAATTACTCCAAACAAAATTTAAAATATTTCGGCAATCGCAACGCGTTGGGGCAAGCGCGTGTAATTTAATGAACAGTATTTTCAAGTTCGTAAATTATTTAAAGATATTAACTTATATGCGAAATGTTGAATAACGAATGCAGTGTTTTGTCTTAATATACAGTTTAATAAACCCAGTTTCAGTATATTTGAGGGAGATGTAGGAAAGTAACCTTTGAATTCCCTATTTGTACATGCGTGCTGTGGTTTCCAAAAAATAATTGATAAAATTCATTAGCAACAGACTTTTAACCCTTATTTTTTACCGCTAGCTTCATACCGACATCTGGACAGAATACTTTTCATGTGTATCGTTTGTGGTTTGTTCGAAATATACTCAAACGATTGTCAACATGCTACACAACTAAAAGTGATGCAAGCCAGATAGTCTCGCTTAAGGGTTATTTTTCACTTAAGAAAATTCCAATTAAAACATCCAAAATGACATTTAGCGAGAATTAATCTGATTTCGAAAATTTTTTATTAGGCATATACATTTATACCGCTGTGTTACAATGGCCGAAAGTCACTAATTCGGTTGCCTACATTTACTTAACTTTCTAATCGGACGCAATCCCGCTGTAGATGATCAGACGACTGACTGAATTTCTGTTTCCTCTCCTGTGCCTTTCCCAGCCTGACTATTGTGAAATTTTGGTTTCTGATTGCCGAAATATTTGAATAAGTAAAACAGCCATATCAAGGCAAAGGCTTAAAGGGAAATAGATCGAGAGCAGACGCATGCTCACCAGATGTTCTTTTGAATTATTCGATGGGAATTTTCACATTTCTAAGCAATCCAATTATTTCGCAAATTTGAAGACGCTCAGCTTTTTTTGTGATACGTTAAGGAGATACGCCGAAAATGAGTTGGAACGCATACGTTCAACTGAACGAAGCCGATGGTCGGGCATCGGAGAACTATGATGAGTACATTGCAGGAAACCACAAAAAATGAAAGGGTCATCCATCCTTTGGAGTGTGCACAAGGCTGAACACAGTCGAAGCTTCCAGAAGACCCAAGTCAATACGTTCCCAAGCATTCGTCTTTACGTCTTATTCAGAAGCTGATCATATCGTCCTTTTCTTTGTTACTCGCACCAGAAAGTAAGCCTGCTAGAGCTTAAAACACAATTTGGGATATTCCTAAATTAAATACACGACCTTCAGAAATTTTCGACAGATAGCGTCGGATGTAGTTCATTGTTCTTCTCAGTTATTGAATATGGATCAGTAATAAAGAGGATTGTTTAGGAAGACACACATGGAGAAATTTAAACATCACAGGCAAAACAAAGACAACCTCATAACGAGGCCAGACATCGAATTTAGCGTTGTTTTAATGGCTTAAACAGATTACTTTTGATTTTATGTTGTTTTTTTGTCACATAAAGGATATCAAATGTCCTCAGCTTTAAGCAAAAATTTGTTAAAACTTAAGTGGGTTGGATGGAACAGTCCTTTTGCGTTCATCTTTCAAACGAAAAGTTGTTTTTAGCTATTTCGCAACTCATTCTGTGCTGATAGTCTGAAAAAAGTGGGTTCCCTCGGTGAGATTTATATTACATTTGAACGAAATTTTTGACCGCCCATTGTTTTCAAATGAGATCAATATTTGTGTCCGACCACCTGTAGCGTGTGGGATAAGAGTAAGGCCAATTTATTGGATGTGCCCTCTAAACTTCTGACACATTCAGTTCACTATCTTTATCGTCATTTTTCAATTAAGACAGACGGATCAAAAGGAAGTTTTAGCATTTGTGCCTGTTGCCGTATGTTAAGCAGTCGAGAGACTTAGCTACAGGTCGATTTAAAGGTTGCGTATTGGCAGATTATAGGATACTTGTAACTTATGAATGTCATGTCAGGCTGATGCTTCAGGCAACGTGGCATATTCCAGATCAGCCCATGCAACAAAAGTTAGATTGTTCGGTCATTTATGTAGACCTACTAAGTCTGCCCCATTGCCAATTATCAGTAATGCATAGGCAATTCCATCAAATATAAAATAAATGGTTAATGTTGTTCAGTTTTAAGGCCATTTAACATATTATAGTGCAGCGTACGCGCATCATATTTCAATCGTTACAGGATCATTTCTTCAGAATGCGCATCTTTGCCATTCGGCTGCGAAATAAAAATTGGGAAAAATGACAAATTATGTATTAAATACTTTAGCTATTATGATTTGGTGCGCTCTTAAAATTAATTTGTTTTTAGAATTTTAGTTGCAATGCTTAACAATCAGCATTGCAACCCAACCAAATTAGTTATTTTAGGATTTTCGGTTTACATTTTTGGAGATGAAAGGTCTGCTTTCCTAAGTATCAATGACTAAGGCACCTTATTTTCACGAGCATTTACAATCATGTCCTACATTAAAGGATATAAAAAAACGATTTCATGCAAAACTTTGAACTATGCGGGTGTTTCACGTCTAGCATCACCTGCCGTATCAATTGGCACAAACCTTCAAATTATGGCCATAACGGACTGTGAGGCTTTGAGAGGACTTGATCAAGAAGTAATAATTTTGACGAAATTCAGGCGGTAGGCTATGTTTGCTCACTGCGTATGCAACATCAATTGGAGTAAAGTCTGTAGTTTGCCAGCACATGGATTAGGTTGCACAAAAGTCGAAGCCGTATCAGGCCTAGCAAGTGCGGTTAATTCAACAAAATCGAGGGCATGAATTCAAACAGAAGGCCACTGCAAGCAAAGCCATACCAAGCCTCAGCACACGCGTGCGTGAACCTATATCACACACCAAAGCATTCGTAGGGGAAATCGTAGAGAGCGCCAACCAACACGACCTCCTGTCAGGCGTGAATGCAGACGCATTCGAACACAGGTCGCACATAATCACCGATAACGAGATGACCAGTCCGATAGGATAGAAAGCACCAGCAACCATTCACCAACCACTGTTGAGACGCGCGTGGACATATGCATATGGTGGAGAAGAAAGAGTCATGCGTGCCCGGAAAATATGCGCCGCCATCACAACACCGCCCACCGACTTACCGAGGGCAAAAGGCATACAACAGAACGACAAAAGTTTTAACTTCCCTCGCAGTGTATCCGGCATAAATAGCCGTATAGCCAACAGAACGCCAACATGTTCAAAATCCGTAAATACTGTGACGTGCCATTCCAAACCCACCTCCGACAGTGAATGCATGTTCGCTTTTGAAACCTCAGGACATTTAACATTTTTTTCCGTGAAAAATTACTCTGCAAAGGATTGAAATACAATCCGACTTATGGCAATTACTTGTATTCCCTGGCCAGTTTGGAATCCGTTCTATCCCCAGCTGATCTGATAGGAGGATCATCGAGTGGGTATATATATATATATATATATATATATATATATATATATATATATATATATATATGTATATATATATATCGATTTGGATGGAAAATTTTTAAACTTCTAGCGTCAATTGGAAGAGAACAAATACACTTTCGAACGGATAAATTAAATAATTGAAACGCCAAAAGAATAAAACATCAGTCAACCATATAATCTTCTATTAGGCATTTTTGTAAGGTAAAAAGTTATATGTTCAACTACCATTTTTCTATAAAACGAACAAAGGTAGCTTCCAAACACTTTAAATAATAAATATATTTTGTTCCCAAAGTGGGTCAAATGAATTATTCAAATCTGCCAAAATCCTCTACTAATAAATTATATTTTTTGGAAAGCTTTGTGGCTACAAGGTGGCTCATTCGAAAAACCCGCCAGCAGCCACAGGGCGGATACTAATATAGGCAGAAGAACATGACCAACAAAGACAAAAGAGACTTTTGGCCATTTCTCGCTTATTAGCCGCCGTCAGCCAGCGATACACACATCCACGGTCTGCGGCACAAAAGGCTTAAACTCGCGGCTTGTTGGTTAGATGTTAATTGCTCTACCCTTTGCGCCACGAGCTCGTTGTCTAGCCGGTTTTGCTCGGGAATATTAACAATGGTAAGTACGCCTGAACCGATTGCTTACGGGACAATGTTGTACCTTGGTACATAAAGGATCACTCTATGCCCCACCATCGACCACAGGGTGGCTACAAATATAAGCGGAAAAACTTGAAAACCAAAGACAAGGGACACTGGAATGGCCATTTCCGCTTTTTAGCCGTCATCAGCATGCCAAACGAAATCACACGTGCTAAAGTGCCCATCTGCTGGAACTCGCGACCTGTTGGTGAGTAATCAGTAGCTATACCCATTGCACCGCGAGCTCGTTGTCGTGCAAGTTACGATCGGGAAGATTAACTTTGGTAAATAGGCACTCACCGATTGGTTACAGGACTCACTCATCCCATTGTGAATTGAGGATTACTCTCAAAACCAACCAGCTACGTAAGGATGGCTACGAGGGAGAATGGAATGGCCGTTTCTGGCATAATTGTTGTCATCAGGTAGCCAAACATAACCCAAGTTAAGCTCTCTACACAGCACCACGATTTCGTTGTCCTGCCATTTACGATCAGAAAGTTTAACTATGGAAGGTAGGCACTCAGCGATCGGTTAAAGGACTCGCTCCTCCCTATGCACCTTGGGCTCAGTCTCGAGTCCCGCCAGCAGCTGCTGGGTGTCAAATGATATTGTTAGATAAACATAACCGACAAAAAAGTAGACTGTAATGGCCAGTTCTGTCTATTTAGACGCCCTAAACCAACCTTACCTAACCCCAGGTTAGGTTGCGCTCGAGTTTCGAACTACGAATCTGTTGGGTAGAAGCCAAAAACTATACACACTGCTCCATGAGCTCTTTTTCTTGCCGATTTCAATCAGAAATATTAACTATGTTGGTATTGCGCTCATCGATCGGTTAAAGGACTCCCTCCCGCCAGCAGCTGCTTGGCGTCTCATGATATTGTTAGAAGAACTTGACAGCCAAAGACAGGATAGACTAGAATGGCCATTTCTTGCTTACTAGCTGTCATCATCCAGCCATACATTAGCTCTAGCTTAGTACCGCCCACGGTTGGAACAACTATCCTGTTTACTAAAAGCAACATGCGCTGAGCACTGCGCCACGAACTCGTTGTCTTGCCACTTCCGATCGGAAATATTAAATATCATATGTAGGTACTCTCCCATCAGTTGCAGTTCTCACTTGTCCGGTTGTGCACTGAGGCTTACTCGGGAGCCCTGCCACCAGTCGTTGAGCAGCAATGACAAGTGACTGAATTGACCATTTCTGGCTCATTAGTCATCATCAGCCAGCTATACCTAAATTCATGCGCTACCACACCCGAGGCAAGAACACGCAACCTGTTGGTTAGAAGTGAAAAGCTATTCCCAATGTGTCACAGGCTCGTTGTCATATCACTTTATATTGGGAATATTAACAATGGTAATTAGGTCTGACGGATCAGTTAAAGGACTCACTCTTCCCGTTGGGCTTTGAGGCTAACTGTCGATTCCCGCCACCAGACGCAGAGTGCCTTATTAAATAAGCAGAAAAACATGACCGACAAAGCCAAAGGTTACTTTTAAGGTCATTCCTGGCTTATTAGCCGTAATCAGCCAGCCATAGCCAACAACAGGCCCTAAGGTGCTCGAGGCTCAACCTCGTGATATGTTGGTTTGAAAGTAAACGCCAGAAGCTTGTTGTCTTGCTGTTTTCTATTTGGAATATTATCTATGGCAAGAAGGCGCTCACCGATCAATTACAGGATTCTCTTTTCCAGTTGTTCCTTTGGGCTCACACTTAAGCCCAGCTTGCAGCCGCAAGGCAGTTAAGAATATATGTAGAATAACATGACCGACAAAGACAAGGGAGACTGTCATGGCCATTTCTGCCTTACCAGCCGCCATCTGCCAGCATATACAACACCATGATCTAAGGCACCAGAGGCTTGAACACGTGACCTGTTGGTTAGAAGTCAAACGCTCTTCCTACTGCGCCACAATCTCGTGGTTTTACCGCTTTCTGTTGGGAAAACTAAAAATAATAATTAGGCGCTCACCGATTGGTTTCAGAACCAACTCTTCATGCCCGGCAAACACGAAGTATAATGAAATGGTCATTTCTGGATTATTAGATGTCATTAGCCAGCCATATCTAACACCAGGCGTCACGGCACCCGTCGCTCGAAATCGCAACCTGTTCGTAAGAGGAGAAACGCTCTACCCACTGTGCCAAGAGGTCGCTGTCATACCGCCCTCGTTCAGGAAAATTAATAAGTTTGGTAGGCACTCACTGATCTGTTACAGGACTCACTCGTCCCGTTGTGCCTTGTTGCTTACTAGGAAGCCCCGTCAGCACCCGTTGTGCATCTAATGACCTGGCTGACAAGGATTGGGAAGACTGAAATTCCATTTTGGGCTTATTGACCATCATCGGCCAGCCATTCCCAACGCCACGCATAGCGGCACCCGAGGCTGTAACCACCAACCTGTTGGTAAGAAAAAGTATGATCCATCCACTGCACCGGGAGTTCGTTGTCTTGCCAATTTCAATCGAGAATATTAACTTTGGTAGGTAGGCACTCACTGATCTGTTACAGGACTCACTCCTCCAGTTGTGCCTTGAGGCTTACTTGCGAGCCAGTCCTGTAGCCGCAGGTTGCCTTATGATATTGTCAGAAAAACATGATAGGCAATAATAAGGTAGACTGAAATGGCCATTTCTAGTTTATTAGCCGTGATCAGACAGCCTTGCCTCACCTCAGGCGCTGCGGTACCCGAAGCTCGAACTCACGACCTGCTGTTAAGAAGTTAAACGCACTACCCACAGTGCCACGTGATCCTTGTCTTTTCTTTTTATTTTGTCAATGTTAACGATGTTAATTAGGCCCTCACCGATCACTTCTTGGCTTCACTCTACCCGTTCTGCCTTAGGACTGACTCTCGAGACCGCCAGCGCTTGTTGTGTGGCACAAAACATGACTGGCAAAAACATGGAGTCCGTAATGGACGCTTATCAGCCGTGATCAGACGGCCTTACCCAACCCCATGGTCTGTGTCGCACAAGGCTCAAACTCGCGACATGTTGTTTTGTAGTCAAACGCTCTATCATCTGCGCCCATAGCTTGATGACTTGCCAATTTTTATTGGGAATATGAACAATGTAATTAGGTGCTAACCAATTATTTACACTTCCCGTTGTGCCTTCAGGTTCGCCCATATGCCCGGCCAGCAGCCACAGGTTGGCTAATGATAAAGGCAGAAGATCGTGACCGACAAAGCAAAGGGAGACTGGAATAGTCATTTCTGGCTTATTAGCCGTAATCAGCCAGGCATACCTCACCCCACGCGCTTAGGCGCCCGATCCTCAAATTTTAGACCCATTGATTAGAAGTTAAACGCCCTACCCACTTCGCCAAATGCTTGTGGTCTTAGCGGTTTCGTTTGGGAATATTAATTTTGGTATATTTGCGCTCACCGATAGGTTACAGGACGCACTTACGATTCCCGCCAGCATCTGCAGGGCAACTAATAATATAGGCACAAGAACAGGACCATCAAAGACAAGGGAGACTCTAATGGCCATTTATGGCATATTATCCATCATCAGCCAGTCATACCCAACCCCAGTCACTGCGGCACCCGAGGCACGAACTAATGACCTGTTAGTTAGAAGTCAAATGTTCCACCACAACTTAAGTGTGCAATTTTCCCTAAAAATGTTTTGATTGTTTTGCAAAGGTTATCATGTATTCCAGAAATTGTAGACAACAGGTTCACTTGACATGTTAAATTAGTTAATTTTATTAGCAGATTTGTTTAAAGAAATCAACCCAATTGTGAAATAGTCGTAGGCCTTGGTGGCATTTGAACCCACGCCAGGAGGGGAATGGCTGAATTACAGCCAACGCCCTAGGCAACTGAGTTACGAGTCACCAACGGCCTACTGCAACATATTGAATCAACCAATTCTTATATATTAAGCTACCACAGAAAACTCTGTTTAATTTATTAGGCATGTATTGTTTGACACAAGGTTGCTTTATTGCCAGTAGCAACCTAATGGGTGTACAGAATGGGATCGAGTGAGATTCTAACCACATGATTGAGGGTCACACACTTACCTGATTGCTTACGAAATTCCGCTGGCGCAGTCAGCCTTCTTTATCTGACTTGGTAGATTCAATACGTTTAAGTTGGCTAGGCGGGTAACTTGATCCAAGCATAATTAAACTCACGGTTCACGGTGGGGCCTTATAGATCAGTTAGTTAGAGCGTTGGCTGAACGGAAGCCATTCCCTTGCTAGAGCAGGTTGAAATCACAACAAGGCCACCGAGTTTATCACAAGTGGATCATAGGAATATGTAAAATTGTTATGTTCGATGACCATTTAGTTTTAAATATCTACTATTCGTGAGCAATTTTCGGACGCTGACATAAACCTTTCTGTAGACTAAACTTTGATGATTTTAACATTTCACACTTGTAGTATGAAATACGTTTTGCCGTTAGAAACGATAGGAGCACTTGTAAACATCAGATTCGGCTTTCATGCAAAAAATAAACAGGTTGGACGAGCTGAAATTTGAAGAATTTGTTTAGAACCGCCTCTACGCCAAGGTAGTTAAGGCTGTGCTCCTAACAGCAGGTTTATACAGACTTGACTGTATCTTAAACGGAGGTAACTGCACCGCAATGTAAATCGTACCAGCCACACACGAAATCTTATTTGAGGCTACCGTTTACCTGAGCGGAATCCCGTCCTAACAAAGCAGAGGATCTTTATGACTTGCACATAAAATGAGAATTTTCCCTCCCCGCGTTATCACACAAACTGTCAGACCTGTTCTGGTGGAGTGAAAACATTTATCCACCAGTTCCAAAATCCCCTCAAGACCTCAGATGGGTGCGGTTTTAGTAGACCCAATGGCTGAAGTCGAAACTTAAAGATATCTCGCTAACCGCATTTAGATGTCAAGAAAAACATGATGCCAAATAGTCTGTCACTGATCTTTTGCGTTCTGAGGCCTGGATATACATCCCTGGGTTACATCTCGGTGGGATGACATGTGAGCAACAAATCAATTTCACAAACTTTGTGGCTGCGTGCCTTTCAAGAACTTCAGTTAAAGGTGCTATGATGAGGGACCTTTAGCACAGCACACATTTAAACTAATAAATTGCACCACATCAAAATAACGTATATACCGACATTCGTTTTACTGAAAAAATATGGACAGTATTAATGACCTTGAGGAAGATCATTAATCCAATTGGGTATTACGGGAAACCGCACACGCAACATGAAGCATAAACAACGTCCAAGTCATTAATTATGCTGACTCTGATTAAGTCAAATTAATTTCGACTGGTTTGACCAAATGCTTAAATATTAGCAAAATTTGTTTGACGGAATTAAAGTGGGTGGTATTAAGGACGATGAGATTTATTATGTCCAAATTTGAGTTCCGGTTCGCGAAAGACACGCAGGCGGCTTGTTGCAGAAATATAATTTTTTTCCTATTGACGTCCCGTCGACATTTAATGTGAGTATCTCGATTGTGTTTTTTCAGCTAAGCCTATATTTTTGCTCATTTTCTTGAAATGTCTGCCACCAATTGGTGGGGAGACCAACAGTTAACACGCGGGCATTTCATCCGTTTTACAAGACCCACATTACAAAAACAGAAACTTACGATATTAAAAGATGATCTTGAAAGGAAAGGGCACCTCTGTTAGTTTGACGTACTGACTAAAAAGAGAAGCACATGAGAGTGATACGTCAAACAATGCAACATACTGTCATGTTTAAGAACACATTACAGGGGTTTGGTGTGAAAGTGTTGAAGGAATAAAGCACGGTTCATAGTGATTTACCAT
The DNA here is from genome assembly GCA_017591395.1 of Schistocephalus solidus. Taxonomy (NCBI): domain Eukaryota; kingdom Metazoa; phylum Platyhelminthes; class Cestoda; order Diphyllobothriidea; family Diphyllobothriidae; genus Schistocephalus; species Schistocephalus solidus. The sequence goes on from WEDG01001468.1 coordinate 53,105, forward strand.
ACGGAAGGCACAGGTGCTTTTGAAAATCGCAAAAAGGGAAATAAAATAAGACAGGGTAGAAAATGAAGTTCGTCTACAAGAAAAACCCAAGGTAGGCTGGGGTTCACATAACTAAGCCAAAGTCATCGCACCTGCATCATTCCGCGGCAGATGATCCCACGTTACATATTATCTCCCTAAACGACTGTGTTCATTACATGCTGGGTGATAAGGCTAAACGCACTGTATTTTGAACAAAAAGTCCCAAACGGCCTTTACAAGTTTTTACCCATATCCTGAAAAACAAATGCTTAAAATCATTCGAGGGTCATGTACTAGGCTAACTTTTATATTAAATAACATTCAACTGACCAGAGTGACAAGTTAAAATAGACTAGCACCGAGACAACTAGTCAAAGTAAGTTACTAATGCATTTGAATGGTTTCAGTTTTATCAACATAGGAAGCTTTGTTACCCAAGCACTTTACCAGTGATAGGAAATCCCGTCTTTATTACTCCGGATATATTATTGAGCTGTCTGCGTGGCTCTTTTAACGTAACTTATGGTTGGCTATCCTCTATTCGCTTAACATATATTATGCTGACCTCAATTATAGTGCATTTTATTAAATATCGCTGGAAATTCTGTCGAAAATGCCTCGGCTCTTGTCGTATGCGTGACAGCAATTTACGTGCTGCAGGAGTCTACCAGTACTTCCAGTTGAACATACGAGAAGGCACGAGGTACTGCGAACTTTGAGCAGTGCTTTTGGCAGAGTGTATTACAGCAATTCTGTTTCCTTAGCCCGTGGAGGATAGTGTAGGAAGAACTTACTCCTCTTTGGGAAAAAATAAAAGTAACTTTAACTTTATTTTCGGAAGGAAGAAATTCTGTGATATAAAATCTCCTATCTGTGCAGCCTTTGCAAAACTTCTTCGTCCTGTTTCAAAACTGGTTCCCCAGGTCATCGTCAGACTTGTGGAAATTTTGCAATAAACAGTTAAAATTTAAAACGTGTCAGAAAATCAATATCGCAGAATCAGTCCTGCAACCCACAATTACAGCTATTGGCAGGAATGATTCAGCAATATCGATTTTCTGGCAAGTATTACATTTTAATTGTTTTTTTCTCACTTATTACAAGTATGACGATGACCTGGGGAACGAGCGTCAAAATGTACCTAATAAAGCTACTTATTGTTTCACAATGTACAACTGTACTTCAAATTATATTTCTTGGGAGACTCTTTTTCTAATTTATTCGATATATATAGACCTTAAAGTCATTTCCTAATAACCTAAATACGTGTCCTTCACACCATAATTTCAGAAAAGTTGTTCCCTGATATACACATGTATATCTATATTATAAGTAGGTGCTCATCGATCAAGTACAGGATGAAATCGTAAGGGTCTGCCTCGGGGCTCACTTGAGAATCCAGCCAGCAGCTGCATGGTGGCTAATCATATATGCAGAATGATATTACCGTCAAAGACATGGGAGATGGTATGGCAATTTCTGACTTATTAGCCGTTATCAGCCGGCCATACACCACTACAGGTGTTGTGGCACCCGAATCTCGAACTCGCGAAAAGTTGGTTAAAATTCGAACACTCTACCTACTGCGCTACGTGATCATGAGACATCGCTTAATATGCGTACATGGAAGTCTCATCAACTTCTGTTTTTGAGGTAGCTGAATTATGTCAACAGAATATACAAAATATTAGAAAGGTTCTTGGCATTTATCGCAAAGGAAAAAACTTTGCAGCCAAAACCGGAATGCATGGTTTTTTTCGAAACTGTCGCTTTATGATGCAGAGGTGGCATAGTTGGCATACAGATGGCCACTCAAAACAGATTACATCTAGAGCCCAATATCTCCATCCCCAATGACTCTTTCATCCTTTCTCAGCATTGAAGTAAGAACTGTAAAGGTCACCTTAGAAGTAAAATCGACTTCTGGATGCGCTGTTATATCACAACATGTATAAGAAACCTTAAGAAAATAACTAGTAACTACCAAGCATCCGAGAAACTTTGTATGAGGACAATCCAAATATTTTACTCAATAAATCTCCTGTACGTTTTGATCCAGGCAGGAGTATTGGTGAATGAGCAAGGCAAAAAGGAGGTGATATTAACCCTATATAAGTGACGTAAATATGTTTTTTTTTTTTTAAAATTGTGGACAAAATGGGGCTGCTTAAGTTTTTGCAACCCCATTGGAATCCAAAGCTCAATCGTCAGTCCTAAAAAAAACACTGATATCAAGAGATTACACAAAATATTATCTGCACGTGGCTCAAACCTACAAGATTGGACGTCGCTGAGGGATAGCATTACGGAGAAACCAGAAGAATTACAGGTAGATGCACATGGAGAAGAATGGATTGGGCAACCGAGAACTGGATTGGCGTCTGCTTGGCCTGCCTCAAAACCGGCTACGTCCACCACCTCTTCACCACTACCGATGTAGACTTCGATGGTGCTTAGATACTGTCAAATAACTTAGAAAAAGCACAAATAGCATGAATTTAGTATCTGGCCTACGTGGCCAGGCTGATTGCATGTTCAAAGGGCTCTAAAACTAAAATGTCAGAGAGGAACCATAAGTTTGGCGATGGAGTTCCGGTGCAACCAGAGTCTATTTGGTAGAGAAATCTCTGACGCGAATAACACAGTTAATCTATGGAGCACTTAAGATCCGACAAAAAAATGGAGCAGACACCCAGCAGTACCACCGGATCGTGGTAGTTTCACATATTCAGATCCTCGTCCAGGCCTTCACATGACCTTCAGCAAAGCAATCTGTTGTCATCCTAGAGCTTGAGGTCAGATGAAGCCAAAAAAAGGAAGGAGTGACTAAAAAGGGAGAAAGGAGCATTAACTGCACTCCACAGTCTATGGGCTCCAAAAATGTCACCCAAATAATAAATGGACTCCTTAATCACACTTATCACCTTCACATTCAGATGGATACGATCGTGCATGGCGATGGGTATGCACCGCAACAAACATTTTGTATGTTTTGATCTAGGCAGGAGTGTTGGTGAATGAGCCAGAAAAAAGGAGGTGAAATTAACCCTATCTAAGTGACGTTAATAATGTTTTATAAAAGTGTGGACAAAACCGTGCTGCATAACCGATCGCAACCCCACTGGAATCCAAAGCTAAATCATGAGTCCTAAAAGGACACAGATATCAAGAGGTTACACAAAATATTCTCTGCGCGTGGATCAGACCTACAAGGCTGGGCATCTCTGGGGAATAGCATTACGGAGAAACCAGAGGAATTACGGGTAGATGCGCATGGATAAGAGTGGATTGGGCAACCGAGAATTCAAATGTCCTTAGGAACGGTCATATAACTTAGAAGAAGCACAAATATCGTGCATTTAGTATCTGACCTACTCGTTCAGACTAGAGTAGAGGCATACAGTCCATTCACAAGACTATGAATGTGTTTGACGTTTGAGTTTCGGTGCAACCATAGTTTATTTGGCAGAGAAATCTCTGACGCCAATAACACAATTAATCTTCGGAGCACTTAAGATCCGACACCCAGCAGTAACACTGGATCGTGGTCATTTCACTTATCCAGATCCTCGTCTACCTAAACATGACCTTCATCAAAGCAATCGGTTGTCATCCTAGAGTTTGAGGTCAAGTGAAGCCGAAATGGAAGGAGCGATTGCATGGGAGGGAGGAGCATTTACTGCACTCCACAGTCTATGGTAATGATTCGGTATACTCAAAATATGTCACCCCAATAATAAATTGGACTTTTTACTCACACTAAGCACCTTTACATTTGGGAAGGAAATACTCGTCAGTCAAGTGGCCGTGTTAACTGATAAGAACAATCCTCCGAAGATAGAGCTTGATCCCTCAAAATTCAGAGGGATAGGATTGAACCTGTCGTTGGGTATGCACAGCAAGTTTTATCGTGTAGGTAGACCCTATTGCGTTTTAACTCAAATAATTCCCTGCGCAAACCGACTGCTGGTTAATACTGTGGGACCGGGGCTTTGCCTATGAATGTGCATACATTTCGGAGAACAGTGTGTGTAACTGCATCAAAAATACGAGTGCTCTAAGGGACATTGGCCACTGAATCATCTTGTCAAATGAATATAAATTACACGTTTGTTTAGTGGCCAGGTTTCTAGATTTTGCGGATATTTCGAGTAAGCCACAAATAAAAGTTCATTTGGCACCTCTTACGCTCACTTGGCCAAAAATTGTTTACTGATAAAACTGAAAAGCGGGATTCGTCCGACTCGGATAAAAATGCAACACGATTTCCATCCTTTGATTTCCAAGAAGTGTTAGGAGGAACCCGTCCGATGCAAAAATTTATGGCTAAGCAAAAATCACTGTTCTTACTTGATGAATTCGGAAACGTGAATTTTTCACATTCCATTTCGATAATTTGACGGCTAAGCTTGTTGCCTTAGAAAACAACCAGATATTTGTGTTTGTTTGTCTTACTTCTTTGTAATTTGGTCTCTAATACGCTCACAAATGTTAGATTTGAACCGTTGAACCACGTTTCTTATGAAATCCTGGTGCTTTATGTTTGCATGTCAGGCCGTGTACGTTGTGCGCGTAAATAAAGTCAAAAGATATATCAGCAGCTTCGCACATTACCCTCACAGGTTCACTATCTGCCTCGGATGATAGTGGCTGCTTGGGAATGTGATTAGAGAGTGAGCTCGATGGTTCAGAGCCCTTTTGACAACTGACCGGCTCGGACGTTGGTCTGTAAGTGGGGGTGGGTGGAGAGAGTGAGTTTAGATGGCTCGGTGCATTTTCCTCCCTATAAACAATCTGACGCGTTTTAAACCATCATGCTGTGCTATAAGCCGTGGCTTGAAAACTTGCCAACTGACGAGAAAACATGGATAACTTGGTCAGCCCAGTGTGTTTTGTGTGGAATAGCTGACTAGCGGACTAAGACTCAGGCTGCAATGGCCTTTATGGAACTTCTACTCCATGGGATCTGAACCAGGTGTAATGGCACGCCCAGGGGCGGTTCCGGTCGTGCCAGGCACCTGCGACCTCTCCCTCCTCTGTTCTGCTTGACTTGGTCATGCCATGCACCACCATGCTGTGGGACACATACCTAATGCGAACTGTAGTCTTTGTTGGTTCAGCAGTTGAGAAGTCAGTTTGTCACTTACCTGCATTACTTACTTAATGTGGCTTTTTAAAATTCCTTTAATGAGTTGGAAAGTTAAATATCATGCACGAATACCTGCTTTGTCCATTTTGCTCCCCAACAAAGAGGTTAGCGTTTTATCATAGATTCCAGAAGGAAGGCATGGGAGTTAGCTGCATTTATTCCGTGACTTTACTGCTTGAGATGTGGTTCACTAAAAGAAAATATATGTTTGCTTGAGTTTGGGGGCGAAGGCAACATAGAAACTAGCTGGGTTTTGTGCAGTCGACTTTTAGGCTTTCCTTAACATCACTCAAATAATGACAAAAAGGTGTCCTATGATTTGTGTTTATCAAGGCCTTTAAAATAAGAAGGTAAGATTTTCCAGGGCATACCGCGTTTTTCGTACCATTATAGGGCCTGTAAACCGATAATTGCCGAGTCCAAAATTAAGCTGGCGTTTACAAAGTCAAATGTTATGCCTTGCCTACGTTTTGCTGACAGGAGCAAACTGCGAGTTAAGCCATTTAAACAAGCATTTTCAGACTTGGTCTAAAATTTGGAAAGAATCTTTTAATTGAAATCCAGTAACTACTTTTTGATATCAGCGATATATTCTTAAGTTATTAACAGGCAATTAATAGTATAAAATGGGTAATTATCTCCCATACTGAGAGCAGAATTACTGCAGATTCTCGATCTAATGAAATGTCAATCACAATTCTGAAATAAGTTTTGATACAAACAAAGTGCTTACTTGCGGCTGTCATATTAATTTGCATGTAGACTAATCCCAATATATTTCAGTCACAGCAGGATGCCAGGGTTCAAAAGATCTTCTTTCTGACTGCCCGCAAAACGTATCCGCTGTACACAATCATTAATTAAGCAGTATAATTTTTTTCATTAATTTTCCATGCTATTATTTATTCAAATATATTGTACACAGCACACACAAAAATAGTATGTCTTGTTCTTATTTGATAGAACATTTCTTCCATATCAAACAATATAATTGCAGATGTGGTCTCTTTCGGTTTTTAAAAGATTCCTATTATCATATTTTTAAATAACTTGAAATATTCATCCAAAATAACTCATATTCGTTAATTTATTGTTGCGTATAATGTAAACAACATAATCTTAATCCATAACAATATTTCATGAAAACTGTGTGACCTTTTATTCATACTGTAGATATTTTTTCCCTTCCAGAAAATTTATTCGGCATGACGTTTTGTAAACCTGAATTCAATTGTAAGGGCCAGTAGGGTTCAAAATTATTCAGCAATTAAGAAACTTTTTAAAATTTGAACAAGAACTTATCTGATATCCAACAAGTACAAGAAATGATATGGTTGCGCGTGTTTTCTGTAAACAAATGTCTAAATTAATAAGAGGATTTAAAATCAATGAAAAATTGCATTCCTGATTAAGTAGCCATTTAAAATCAATGAAAATCAAAATCAAATCAAAATCAAATCAATGAAAAATTGCATTCCTGATTAAGTAGCCATTTTTCCAGACTATGCTGTTTTGAGGTGTTCAAAAGGAAGCTCTCGTAAAAGCTGGAATCTTTTGTGTGACTGAAATTTCTTAGGATTAGGCTGCAAGAAAGTAAAAATAATAACCTTTCTTAGGTAAGTTGTTTGATTTGCAAAAACATTTTATCATATAGTTGATATTTTAATAATAAAGGCGATGTTATGTACACGTTTAAAGCCTTTTTAATATTAAGTGGTTAGTCAGCAGTAGCTGATAGATTTCAGATGAAGTCCACTTTCGAACAGGGCCTGAAAATCACTGATGCAAAGGATTTTCTCCTCGTTCGGGAATTATTTTCCTCCAAAAGTAACCAAGGCTGGAGGTATAATGAGTTCATTTATTTTTAATCACGCGAAATCCTGTAAAATCCACTGGTGAGCCAAACCCGTCAGAGCTGTGTGATGCAGCGGTACAAGACGGACTAAGCAGGCGTATCCGATCCGGTATCTATTACCTGTGCTCTCAGTAAGGTAAGTATGTCCTTTCCGTTGTATATATACATAAATGAGAAGACATCTGAAATGCATTCCAGCAAACGAACTTAAGCCAATATTTTGTTCATAAGTCATAATTTAATTAAAATCACACAGTAAGACAACAGCTAGCGAAGGTCAAATAATTGGACAAGTTGTCAATACGTGCCGGCCGAAATGTTTCAAAGTTTAATGAATTTAAACTATTCTTCCTGAAAGCAGAGCGCACTTTGTTTTCAGTCTAGTGGCTAACCTCCGATATGAAAATTGCCTACTATATATAATGCTTCCTTTAAGAGATTGACACCTCTAAGCAGATGATTGGCATAGCATGCGTTAAATAATCGTTGGCTGTATACTCGATGTATAAGCATCCCGCAAACATGACTATCAAACATATCTGCACATCGTCCTCAACCTGCTTGTCTACTTGTGGTGTACAACATAATTCATTTTAATGCCCTTCACCCAGCGGTCAGTTCACTGCTATTTCTTCACGAAACGTTTGCACAGTATCACCGCTTCTGCTTGGACTAAATAGTCGTTGATGGACTGGGCACTATTCATGCACTGACGTATTGTCTTATTCTAGCATTCTGTAGGCTCAAAGCTCAAAATCAATCGTAAGCCTGACATATTACAGAAAATATCACTTCGTATATGACACCCTGTTCATTTGAAATGTAAGTCTACTGTGAGGATCACACCAGACCTGCATGCTTGACTTGGGTTTCATCGAAAACACTGTGAACCCACCATACCAAAGCTGATCATGAAAAACAACTTAAACGTTGATGGGCATGAAAAAAATATTTTCTCAAACAGACTTTCAAAAGTACTTTTTTTCTTATTCTCCACAACAACCTTCGCTACTTTGCGGATTCCACCTCAGACAGAAGGGCTAATCGCAGACTTTTGGTAGCCATCAACTTGCAGGGCAGCAGTCGATATAATGAAATAGGTGCAAGACAAAGAAAAGGAACTAATAAAACCAGTATAAATGCAAACATGTTTCAGGCATGGAGAGTACAAAGCAAAATGATATCGGATTAATCCTCAATTGAAGGCGCCTCTGTTTTCGTGGAATGTTTCTGAGTCCCGCCTCAAGGAGTGATGCAATTACTTGTTGATCAAATTAAGTTATTGGAAAAATAAATATCCGAGTACCTAAAGTTGCTTATTTGAACAGATTTTAAATACTGCTGACGTTTGAAGAACATGGGCGGCTTTCCATTCTCAAAGCGCTTTCTTCCAAAGATCGATCAGAGTTTGAATAGCTAGCTGAACTTGACATCCTAAAATGATCAATCATCTTTCCTCGTTCACGTACCCAACATTACAGGTTAAAATTGATTCCGTTTTATGCAAACGAAGGGGAGACTGCTCCCCACCAAAAGCTTCGCAGTTTTCTTTCAAATATATTGCAGTGATCGGGACTACAACTGTATCAAAGGAACTTCAATGGACTAAAGGACCTATAAAACACTGCATGCATCCAAATTGACCCTGTTTTGTGCTGTTACGATGAGGACGCGTTTGGTATCGTCACCAAAAACATGCTGCAAAACGTCCCTAGCTTGCTTAATGGAAACCTCCCTGATATACATTTCACAAGGGAAGCCGAAATACGACCAGCAGCTCCCTTTCCTTGACATGCAGGTCAAGCGATATCCCAAAGGCTAAATTGAGACAACCATTTCCAGGAAGACAACTCTTAAACTTTGACAGCATCCACCCAGTGGCTCACGGAGGAAGCTGTGTGTAAACGCCCTTCAAAGGGATTCCGACTCATTACAGCAAGCCGGAAGAAAAATTTCGCGAAGCCCCAAAACTCACCGATCAATTTACGCGGAATGGCTATCTGACGGCGTTTATAAACTTACGCCTTCGCCTGTCACCACGGAGGACGTCAACAGAAACACAACCAAGGATATGGCATCCTCTGGCATACATCCTGGACGACTCAGAAGCCACAACGCGCATTTTTGCCGGACTAGATTTTGTCACTGCAAACCGACCCAGAGCTACCATGCTCAACCGGGTTATAAAAAATCAAAAGATCGAAAAACCTGAAAGAGAAATTTGGGATAGTGTATCACATTGAATGGCTAAACTGTCCTTGTAAAAACACAGACCAAACTGAACGCATGTCGGGATCGCACATACGTGAATATATATTGGGGCTGCAATCGAGTGACAATGCATCGCAAGCTGCTGCCCACAACTACGAACCAGACCGTGTGTTCAATCAAACAATTTAATTGTTTTGACGCCCAGATCCAGAGCCCTGCGCAATCGCGTCCAGAATTGCTTTTGTGATCACTGATTCGTTAGTACCCCTATAGGGGTCACAATTTAGTTGTTGTTGCTTTCTTTGATGATACACTCATGCAGGAGTTTGAAAGCTCAGAGCAGACTTCGCTTTTGGTCATATGAGTAGAAAATGTTTAATGCCCTGCGGTTTCAAAAGCAAACATGCTTCCTTCGTCGGAGGTGGGTTCTCTAGGTGCCTGACAGCATTTGTGGGTTCTGAACGTTTTGATGTTCTACTGGCTCTATGGATAGTTGTGCAGGATAAAATGAGATGGGAGTTAATCAGTGTCTTGCTAATTCGTAACTTAAACCTTGTATTGTAGAGGGTGGATGGACAGTGTCGTGATGCCAACAATATTTTCCCAGACCCATGTATATCGTTCTCATCCCCAGTTCGCCTCGGTTCGTGTGCGTCCCAACGCTGGCTGCTGAGTCATTAACGGTGCCTTCTATACTATCGTGATCGTACTTAATTTTCGTGTGATACCTGCGTGTAAAATCGTCTTCCTTCATGCCTGAGACGAGTTCTCTGCGTCCTCTGCTGTTTCCCATAAGGCTGCGTTGGCATGTGTGAGTTTGCTTGCGTTGGCCAGCTGTCGGGCTTCCTGCCCACGATTGCGTTGATCGAGCCTTACTCATATAGACTGGTACTAATTCAAATAGTATGCAACCTTAGAACGCACAGGCAACTGCACTGTGGCAGAACAACCGACTTTGCTCAATGCAGTGAGCAAAAAAAGCTCATTTCCTACATTTTCCAAACGCATTATAACTTTAAGCCTCATCAATCTAGTAATTTTGCCTACCTAGTCCATGGAAAAGAAAATGCTAACCATTGTAACCGTACTTTGAAGGTCTGCTGTAATTTATACGGCAAACAAGGAAAGATGGCAACGGCCAGTGCAGTTTGAAGTTTTGCCTACGACATTTTGTTGCTGTTCATGCGTACAGCATGGTTAATGCGCATAAAAATAAAGTGATGGAGTTATTACTGCTTAAAAAATAATATTTCCATCTTATAAATTGTTAACCGAAAATCCAGAAATGTGCTTTATGCATAAAGGTTTACATAGACTGTAGTGCAATAATTATTATAATGCACCAATCTGTCAACAAAGAACGTACGAAATATTTAAAATAATAATCAATATATCAGGCAAACATATAAAGTGAATAAAAAAGTATCAAAAATACTATTTTCTTCAGAAATAGCAAATTTTAAATACCTTTAATTTGCGAAATTGTGAAACATCTTTGTAATTGTGACAAAAAACTGGTATTATAATTATCAGGTGAAATCATATCTATAAAAATGTGCGCACCCATCTGGTGTGTCTTGCTCGTTTTTCGGAACTGGCAGCGAAATGTTTTGACTCCACCAGAACAAATTTGACAGTTTGTTTGAGGACGCAGGGTGGGTGGGGTCTGGTTTTAAGTGCAGTTCAGACATGACCTCTGCTTTGTTAGCACGAGATTTCACTGAGGAAAACTACAGCCTCAAAGAAGATAAATGTGCGACTGGTTAGAGTTTTCTTCGTCTGACGCGGTTTCCCCCATTTTACTTATAGGCATGCCTGTACAAAAGGCTGCGAAGAGCAAAGTCGTGAAGATCTTGGCATACAGAAACATTGTTTTTCTCAGACATTAAAGCCCATTCCGATTTTTTCAAGTGTTTTTATAGTTTCCAATGACACAAAGTATTTCATACTCCAAGTGCGAAACGTGAACGTCATTCAAGGCTAAGCTACGCCTAGGTTCATGTCAGCGTCTGAAAATTGCTAAGGAATAGCTGACCTTTACAACTGCAGGGTTATTACTTCACACCAATTTAACATGTCATATGGATCTGGACTCCAAATCGTATGTGAAACATGAGAGTGATCGCAAATACCTGGACGCTTTTCTAGAAAATTACATGGTTTACTGGTGATCACTATAACAGCCTACGGTCTCCTCTTAAAGCGGTTTTCTAAGACGTTTTTCGTTAAGTGAGACGCTTTTCTTCCAAATTATCTTTAGTCATGTAAATTTTGAACGTAGACATGCTTCGTGGGTGAGTGGACAGTCAGCGGGAAATACGATATGGTCATTTTTTACAGAGAAATGGCTGCATATCTTTCCGAAATAATTTTTGTTGGGCGTTAAAGTTTACCATTTGGAATAGCATAACAAGGAGATTTTGAGGAACAGTGAACACCCTAAGGTTCGCGAATATTGAAATATACCAGTACGCAATTTATCTATCGTTTGTTTTTGTACTGGAGACGAATAACTTAAACAATCAATGTATCGATTTAGCGTTGGCTTACCGAGCACGGCGCAGTCACGTCCAGACTAAGATCATCTTTTGCTGCTGAAATCAATTACAATTGACTACTGCAGGAGTTTGAAAGCCCAGAATAATAACGAATTGGTCCCCATGCTCAAACGGACTTTTTCTTTTCTCCTGGGATCCAAGTTTTCGCATTTAATCGATACTTTGATTGCTTAAGTTCCCCTCCATGGACCAGGATTCAGTTCATCGTCGTCTTATCTTGTTTCCAGTGTGGGCGATTAATTTGGCACCAGGGAACAGAGCACAGCGCAAGCATGTCCAGACTAAGGTCAGTGATCATTGTTTGGATTGTGACCCCATAATCTTTACCCATTTATTGCTCCTGAGCTGTATTTCGACGAGCTCAGCTTCGTTCTTTACATACGGGAGGTTTTCTGGCTTTTGCGTTTTGACACTTGACATGTCGTTGCCCTGGAAAAACCTGTTCCTTTGAACTCTTTTCGTCCCATGCCTCGACAGACAAAGTCAGGTGGATATCAATTTTGGAAAAAAAAATTGAAAATTTCCTAAATACGAGGACATCTAAGAAAGAGAGTCGCTCATCAAATTCTGTTTCGAGGGTGAATTGCATTCCTTAGAATGTGAAGTTCAGGTTTTTGTTGTTTTTTAAGTTGGTCTCATTTGACGATAACGGACGTAGCGTAAACACAATCTCGTGTTATCTATAGGAAGTGCTGTAACCTCTAGTTCCTGCATTACAGCATCCACCAAAAAAACGGATCTGGGTAACCCCATAGGGGCATTTTTTACTTGCCGCTTATATATTTTCGGAAAAGAAAAACTTTGCTTCCAGGCACGGGTGACGAGAGGACAAGTGATTGCTGTAAACGTTCTGTGATTACCTACATAACATTGTTAATATTGCTGGTTGAAACCCCTAACACGACGAGCTAGTGGCACAGGGGGCAGTGCAATTTAAATCTCTACAACAAGTCCCGGGTTTCAGCTCTGGGTGTCTCAGACAATGGGTTTGTGTATGTCTGACTGATGCCGGCTGAAAAGGGCGAAATGGCCATCCTAGTCTCCGTTGGCTTTGTTGGTCATGTTCTTCTGCCTATATTAGTAGCCGCCTTGTGGCTGCTGGCGGGTTTTTCGAGTGAGCTCCAAGGGACAACGGGACGAGTGAGCCACCCTGTAGCCACAAAAAAACCCAAGAAATTTAATTAAATTAAGATGAAGTTTTTTGGGAACAAAATATATTTATTATGTTAATTGTTTGGAAGCAACCCCAGTTCGTATTTAGACAAATGGGGGTTCTACTTATATGTGCTTACCTTAAAAATGCCTACTACAAGATTCTATGTCTGACTGTCGTTTGATCCTTTGGGCGTTCAATAATTTAATTTATTTTTGATATATATAAATATATATATAATATATTTATTATTTAAAGTTTTTGGAATCTACCTTTGTTCGTTTTCAGACAAATGGGCGTTGAACATATATCTGTTTACCTTAAAAAATGCCTAATACAATATTATATGGTTGACTGTCGTTTGATTCTTTGAGCGTTCAATTATTTAATTTATCCGTTCGAAAGTGTCTTTTTTCTCTTCCAATTGACGCTAGAAGTTTTAAATTTCCATCAAAATCGATATATATGTTAATGCATGCAGCAGTTGATTACATTGCCTCAAGTAATTCGCACTCATCCAACGTTGGGCAAGCATTAATGATCTGGGTACCCTTTCATGCAAATAGGTATCCTGTGTCCAATGTGTGCATGGCTACATTATATAAGGTGTCTCGTCTTCTCACCGCTAACATATGTTCATGTTAATGGGTGCAAAGAGATTTCCCGCTTTTTCAACAATAGACTGCATCACAAATGATGCACGGTAATGTTTTAGATAACTTCTTTTCTGTTGAAGTAACCTTCCCTGTACTAAGGGTGCTTGGTGTGCAGAGTTGTTGTAGGTTTGTGCGCTATTTGTATATGGTGTTTCTAGTTTGTGCGTTTTGATACCTAAAAGTTCGAAGGTCTTGAAATACTTTTCCTTTGATCGGTTGTTGTTACATGCATCGATGGACAATGTAAGGAGTATATCCATTTTCGGATAATAATTTGAAAAGTTATTTCATTTGAATTTGATATGTTTCTTCATCGGTACAGTGCGTTTTGCTCGACTAAGCAAGCTGCTAACAGAGTTGCAGTTGTAAGAATTGGGGTAGCTTCTCCAAAAATGTAAGATCACGTCGAAATTTGTATATTTACGATAGACTGAAATACCACTTTTGTTAACATTAGAAAGTTCGTCTACTTCGGAAATGGTAGTTTCATTTTGTTTTAAGAATTGACCCAAAGACACCTAAAATTAATTTTCTTCCTTTGAGGCGTTTCAATACCCACTCGACCATCCTCTGTCAGATAAGCTGGAGATAGAACGGATTCCCAACTGGCCAGGGAATACAAGTAATTGCCATAAGTCGGATTGTATTTCAATCCTTTGCAGAGTAATTTTTCACGGAAAAAAATGTTAAATGTCCTGAGGTTTCAAAAGCGAACATGCATTCACTGTCGGAGGTGGGTTTGGAATGGCACGTCACAGTATTTACGGATTTTGAACATGTTGGCGTTCTGTTGGCTATACGGCTATTTATGCCGGATACACTGCGAGGGAAGTTAACTTTTGTCGTTCTGTTGTATGCCTTTTGCCCTCGGTAAGTCGGTGGGCGGTGTTGTGATGGCGGCGCATATTTTCCGGGCACGCATGACTCTTTCTTCTCCACCATATGCATTTGTCCACGCGCGTCTCCACAGTTTTTGGTGAAAGGTTGCTGGTGCTTTCTATCCTATCGGACTGGTCATCTCGTTATCGGTGATTATGTGCGACCTGTGTTCGAATGCGTCTGCATTCACGCCTGACAGGAGATCGTGTTGGCTGGCGCTCTCTACGATTTCCCCTACGAATGCTTTGGTGTGTGATATAGGTTCACGCACGCGTGTGCTGAGGCTTGGTATGCCTTTGCTTGCAGTGGCTTCCTGTTTGACTTCCTGCCCTCGATTTTGTTGAATCAACCGCACTTGCTAGGCCTGATACGGCTTCGACTTTTGTGCAACCTAATCCATGTGCTGGCAAACTACAGACTTTACTCCAATTGATGTTGCATACGCAGTGAGCAAACATAGCCTACCGCTCACAGTCCGTTATGGCCGTAATTTGAAGGTCTGTGCCGATTGATACGGCAGGTGATGCTAGACGTGAAACACCCGCATAGTTCAAAGTTTTGCATGAAATCGTTTTTTTATATCCTTTAAAGCAGTACATGATTGTAAACGCTCGTGAAAATAAGGTGCCTGAGTCATTGATACTTAGGAAAGCAGACCTTTCATCTCTACAAATCGTAACCGAAAATCCTAAAATAACTACTTCGGTTGGGTTGCAATGCTGATTATTAAGCATTGCAACTAAAATTCTAAAAAAAATTAATTTTTAGAGCGCATCAAAGCGTAATAGCTAAAGTATATAATACATAATTTGTCATTTTTCCCAATTTTAATTTCGCAGCCGGATGGCAAAATGCGCATTCTGAATACATGATCCTGTAACGATTGAAATATGATGCGCGTACGCTGCACTATAGTATGTTAAATGGCCTAATAAATGAACAAAATTAAAAATTTATTTTATATTTGATGGAATTGCCTATGCATTACTGATAATTGGCAATGGGGCAGACTAAGTAGGTATACATAAATGACAGAACAGTCTACCTTTTGTTGCATGGGATGATCTGGAATCTGCGCGTTGCCTGAAGCATCAGCCTGACAAGACATTTATAAGTTACACGAATCCTATAATCTGCCAATACACAACCCTTTAATCTCTTCCGTGGCCGACAACAACTTCAGGTGTTTTCCCCACGCTGTCCCCACCCCTTGATGACAGTCGTTCCTCCCACGTACTGGACAGCAATATTCCATTCCTGCACTATTATCTCGAACATTTCACACATCCTACCCTACCCACCCATTCCCCTAGTCCCAGGGACTAAGGACGTCAATCCAAAGACCTCGCCATGCGAACGGCGTAAAAACGATGATTATTAATCATAGGACACTTAGAATTCTTGCCAATTCTTCGTCTTTTCATTAGTTATGTAACTATACCGGCCCGATGATGATTAATCTAAAGCACGTGTTTGCAAACTTCACATTTCAATGTTAACCTGGGAATATTCACAGAAAGTAAACAGGCCAATGATCCATCGGTTTTAACGAAACTCGATAGATTCCTGACGTTTGACGCTTTATTCGCAGAGGCAAACGTTACAGCTAAATTATTTTTGAGATATATGGATCAGGGTGAATATCCGAGGCATAACTGGAAATTTCAGGCTTTGTTTGGGATTTCTGTTCGTTTAATTAACAGTTATAAGCAAGCCAAACTCGCTAATTACAACCAGTACTCACTATTTCATACAAATATGATTTTTAAATACTGCAGGGCATAATTACCAACGCTAAATTTAGTTCGGAACTGATTTCCAAATCCGCACCTCAGGCTCTCGGACTGTAGTCAAACCTAACTGTAGAAGCGAATAGATTTACCCTCGTGCCGCCAGAAAGTTTTGTAAAATATAGACTTGCATCCTTGAGTGGAGGCAAAGTAGCTCTCGAAATGTCTCATCCTCGTTGTACTGCTCCTGACACAGACAGGTTCATTCTGAATGCAAAAGTTCAAGTTGTAAACATTTTGTTATTTTTGATGCAGTTAAAGGAATTCCGTTTTTCGTCGTTCAGCACTCAAATATGGCTGGTCGTAAATACTTGTTTTTTTTCATAGGACGAACTTCTAACAATTGGCAATAGTTTAAAATCTTCCTGATTTTCATGAAAAGCATATATGAAAAGTATGATTGATACCAAGCGAGCATATTCATCTAGGTGACCGACAAATCACGTAGGACGTGTGAAGTCGCTTGCATTCCAAGGCCAGGTAGGTAGTTATGGAATCATTTCAGAAATCATTGACTTACACCAACATATTACCAATGACAGGTGAACTTACAAAAGTTATTTATTAAAGCTATTTTTGACCTTGGACTTATAACGTAATTGGCAAATTTACTTTTTCCCTCAAATGACATATATATGATTATCCTTCTCCAGGGCGCACATCCATAGAAAAACCAGAGACTGGAATACGCTACCTACAAGACAAACAAAGCAAGACAAAGGAAGTTACCAACTTAAGTCTTGGAAATTAAAACCAAATTACACTTTCGGTAGTATTTGAGAGATTGAATATTTTCCTCTGGCAACTGGTAGTTGGATTCTAGTTCTATTAAAAGTTTAAATCATTTACTAAGCATGTTTTTGTATTGTTACCGAAAACGATGAAAATGCATACTTCGGTTAGATTTGCCTTTCTCTTTGGGTTTTTCGAAAATTGTGCACTATATTATTCTGGGAAGGACGTTCAAACATCAGGGTGTGTGATGTCTTCTATATTGTGCCACTGCGTGAGAAAGTTGAGCGAGGTTAGATTCACTCGCATATCTGGGCTCTTACCGCTAGGGATGTCTTCTATGGCCTCCTAGCAGGACACGCTAATAGAAACTGGCTAACCCGCTTAAAACAGATGGCCTGGCGGTAAATTTCAGGAATGGTAAATATACCCGAGTCTTAACGCTAACACAAACCCTAACATAAAATAAATTGTCACCGTTATCTGAACTCTAGCCCTATCCCAAACCAAAGCGTTCCTTGAGTCTATTTTTTCGTGGTCACATCGATTACATCGCAGTAGTTCGTCTACATTTTCCATACTGCTTACCTTCTAAGTATTTTGTCGGAACCTTTGACACAAGTTACAAATTAAGCATATCTGAGTCAGATGACGCTGGTTTGGCAGAGTATTCTTCTGCCCAATATAATTTGAGGGTATTTTTGTCTGCAAATGAGCAGAGTTGCAACTGTGAGAGTTGAATTCTTAATTTTCACTTTTGTCATTCCGACATTTTAAATGGTGGCACAATATTCCAGAAACCACGGCCAACTTGCATAAACAGATAACAATAATCAGGTATCCTCTCAAAATAATCACTTTTGATCGTTTTCTGCATACAGGGGCGCTCAGATGCACTGAAATCGAATTTCTAACCACAACTCATGCTATAAATTTCCTTTTGAAATCATAGGTCAAACCCATTTGTGGTAAATGTTTGCTTGGGTATCATTGTATCCATCCACAACTTTCTCCGGCGTAGTTGCGTCTCCTGGACTGCACGTTTGTCGATTTGCTTAAAAAGAATGCAATTACCTACTCTAAACAAAGACCCTTATCCACAAAGAGATATGTTATCATTTATGTGCGAATCTGCTGTGCCTTTAAAATAGGTTATGCTGCCTTTAAACCAAATTATTCTGTCCTGTCATTTTATGTTTATTAGGATAAATTTGAATTTCTGGTTTGTTTTTTATTGCATTTTTATCGTCCTGCTCTGTCTACTAACTGTACTTACCTTAAAACGAAAACATCCACTTGTTAATCACGGGCAAATCTGAGAAAATTGCCTCTTAGTTACTTATAAACTGATATACCAGTCTGTCTCGTGTAAGGCAATTTGTTTCTAGATGTGACGCAGGAGTCCAAAATTCGCAGTTTGGGACTTGGCTAGCTGCTTTGGACGCCTGATTTATCATGTATAAGGTCAATATGGTAGGGGCTCTACATTAAGTAATGAACTTAGCATTTCGTATAAGTACTGGTAGGACTGACGGTTTATCTGCTAAAAGTAAGTAGTCAAACTTTCAGTATTAAAATCAGTATTTTATCAAAATGCCAAGGTTTCTTCTCTCAATCTTTCTACTTCAGCTTGTTTGTTAGCAAAGTTAACGATCATGTTTTAAAGTAAAGGCATTACGTTTTCCGAGTCAGTTAACAGGGTTGAAATTGTTAAAAAAAGGAACGTTTATGAGCTATGGAGGAAGGTAACATAAACTCCACTCAGTAATGTTCCTTTCGTTGACAGCGCTCGAAGTTAGCATGCAGTTACATATGCTGTTCTCGGAGATGTATGCACATTCATAGGCCAAACCCCCATCCTGCAGTAACGATCAGCAGTCGGGTTAATAATAGGTCCTGCAAAAAATAATGGCGTATAGTTTCACACAGTGAATTTCTTGGGTTTCAACGCAGAAGTAAGCGCTTTGTTTGAATCAAAAACACATTTCAGAATTGTGATTAACATTTCATAAAGTGCGGAATCTGCAGTACATCTGCTTTCAGTATGGGAGATAACTACGCATTGTATACTATTGACTGCCTGTCGATAACTTTGTGAACATATCGCTGATATCACACAGTAGTTACTGGATTTCAATTAAAATATTCGTTCCAAATTTTAGACCAAGTGTGAAAATGCTTGTTCATAAGGCTTTATTTGCAGTTTGCTCCTAAATTACCTCGTTCAGTAGAACTTAAGGAAAAGAATTACATTTGGCTTTGTTAACGCTAGCTTAATTTTGGACTCAGCAATTATAGACTTAGAGGCCTTATCATGATACGAAAAACACGGTATGCCCTGGACAATCTAACCTTCTTATTTTTAAGGCCTTGATAAAGACAGAGCATATGAGACCTTTTTCTCATTATTTAAGTGACATTAAGGAAAGCTTAAAAGTCGACTGCACAAAACTTAGCTAGTTTCTGTGATGCCTTCGTACCCGAACTCAAGCAAACATATATTTTCGTTTAGAAAACCACATCTCAAGCAGTGAACTAACGAAATAAATGCAGCTAACTCCCATGACATCCTTTTGGAATCTATGATAAAACTCTAGCCTCTTTGTCGAGGAGCAAAATGGACATCGCAATTATTCGTGCATGATATTTACTTTCCAACTTATTAAAGGAAATTTATAAAGCTACATTATTCCTATGCTGTTATATTTGGGAATTATTTGCGTGGACAGTAGCTGTTGAAGTGGTTCCACCTAGCTCTTTATGGACGTCAAATGCATTGGATCCAAGGGTTTCAGGTGTATCCTGCTTTTTTCCTTATATGAGACCATAAGCGTTGTTTCAATCAACTTATCGGAAGAAACGAGGAAAACATTTGTAGTTGCGATGAAACCTGCATTCGGAAAAGATCTAAGTGATCGGTAGCTAAATTAATTAATTAAGTTGATGACGCCGGCTGCCGGTGTATGGAGCCCTTTTCCTGTCATTTCTAGAAGGATAGCCAAGATGTCAAATAAGTAATGCCGGAAAGTTACAAACTGACTACACAACTGCACAAGCAACAAAGACTACAGTTCGCATTAGGTATGTGTCCCACAGCATGGTGGTGCAGGGAAGGTGAATTGCACGCAAAATTAGATCAACCGCACTCTCTCTCTCTCTCGCACCCTCTTCAACTTGGCCTCTTGTCATGACCAAGTCAAGCAGAACGGAGGAGAGAGAGAGCGCAGGTGCCTTGCACGACCGGAGCCGCCCCTGGGCTTGCCATTACACCTGGTTCAGATCCCACGCAGTAGACGTTCCATAAAGGCCATATTAAGAAAATGCCATTGCAGTCTGACTCTCAATCCGCTATTCAGCTTTTCTACACAAAACACACACTGGGCTGACCAAGTGGTCCGAGTTTTCTCGTCAGTTGGCAACCTTCCAAGCCATGGCTTATAGCACAGCGTGATAGTTTAAAACACGTCAGATTGTTTATAGGGAGGAAAATGCACCGAGCCATCAAACTCACTCTCTCCACCCATCCCCACTAACAGACCACCGTCCGAGCCGGCCAGTTGTCAAAAGGGCTCTGAACCCTCGAGCTCACTCTATAGTCACATTCCCAGGCCGCAACTACCATCCGATCCAGTCAGTGAAAATGTGAGGGTAATGTGCAAAGCTGCTGATATATCTTGTGACCTTATTTATGCGCAAAACGTACACGGTCTTACATGCAAACCTAAGCACCAGGATTTAATAAGAAAAGCGGCTCAACGGTTCACATCTTACATTTGTGAGCGTATTAGAGACCTAATTACAAAGAAGTTAGACAAACAAATAAACTATCTGGTAGTTTTCTAAGGCAACCAGTTATCACCGTCAAATTATCGAAATGGAATGAGAAAAATTCACGTTTTCCGAATTCACGAAATAAGAACTGCGATTTTTTCTTAGCCAATAATTTAACATCAGACGGGTTTCTCCTAACACTTCTTGGAAATCAAAGGATGGAGATCTCGTAGCATTTTTATCCGAGTCGGAAAAATCACTCATTTCTGCTTTTTCAGTTTAATCAGTAATCATTTTTTTGGCCAATTGAGCGTAAGAGGTGCCCAAATGAAATTTGTTTGTGGCTAACTCGGAATTTCCGCAAAATCTAGAAAATATGTCACTTAACAAACGGGTAATTTATATTCATTTGGACAAGATGATTCAGTGGCCACCGTCCCTTAGAGCGCTCGAAGTTTGTATGCAGTTACACACACTGTTCTCTGAAATATATGCACATTCATAGGCAAAGCCCCGGTCCCACAGTATTAACCAGCAGTCGGGTTGCGCAGGGAATTATTTGAGTTAAAACGCAATAGGGTCTACCTACACGATAAAACTTGCTGTGCCTATCCAACGACAGGTTCAATCCTATCCCTCTGAATTTTGAGGGATCACGCTCTATCTTCGGAGGATTGTTCTTGTCAGTTAACACGGCCACTTGACTGACGAGTATTTCTTTCCCAAATGTAAAGGTGCTTAGTGTGAGTAAAAAGTCCAATTTATTATTGGGGTGACATATTTGGAGTAAACCGAATCATTACCATAGACTGTGGAGTGCAGTTAATGCTCCTCCCTCCCTTTTAATCGCTCCTTCCCTTTTTTGGCTTCACTTGACCTTAAATTCTAAGATGACAACCGATTGATTTGATGAAGGTCATGTGAAGGCCTGGACGAGGATCTGGATAATGGAAATGAACACGATCTAGTGGTACTTCTGGGTGTCGGATCTTTAGTGCTCCGAAGAATAACTGTGTTATTGGCGTCAGAGATTTCTCTACCAAATTAACTCTGGTTGCACCGAAACTGCAACGTCAAACACATGCATAGTCTTGTGAATGGACTGTATGCCTCTACTCCAGTCTGAACGAGTAGGTCAGATACTGAGTGCACGCTATTTGTGCTTCTTCTAAGTTATATGACTTTACCTAAGGACATTTGAATTCTCGGTTGCCCAATCCACTCTTCTCCATGCGCATCTACCTGTAATTCCTCTGGTTTCTCCGTAATGCTATTCCCCAGAGACGCCCAGCCTTGTAGGTCTGATCCACGCGCAGAGAATATTTTGTGTAACCTCTTGATATCTGTGTCCTTTAAGGACTAATGATTTAGCTTTGGATTCAAGCGGGGTTGCGATTGGTTATGCAGCACCGTTTTGTTCACACTTTTATAAAACATTATTAACGTCACTTAGATAGGGTTAATTTCACCTCCCTTTTTCTGGCTTATTCACCAACACTCCTGCCTAGATCAAAACATACAAAAGATTTGTTGCGGTGCATGCCCATCGCCATGTACGATCGTATCCATCTCAATGTGAAGGTGCTTAGTGTGATTACGGAGTCCATTTATTATTTGGGTGACATTTTTGGAGCCCATAGACTTTGGAGTGCAGTTAATGCTCCTTTCTCCCTTTTAGTCACTCCTTCCTTTTTGGCTTCATCTGACCTCAAGCTCTAGGATGACAACATATTGCTTTGCTGAAGGTCATGTGAAGGCCTGGACGAGGATCTGAATATATGAAACTACCACGATCCGGTGGTACTGCTGGGTGTCTGCTCCATTTTTGTCGGATCTTAAGTGCTCCGTAGATTAACTGTGTTATTGGTGTCAGAGATTTCTCTACCAAATAGACTCTGGTTGCACCGGAACTCCATCGCCAAACTTATGGTTCCTCTCTGACATTTTAGTTTTAGAGCCCTTTGGACTTGCAATCAGTCTAAACACGTAGGCCAGATACTAAATTCATGCTATTTGTGCTTTTTCTAAGTTATTTGACAGTATCTAAGCGCCATCGAAGTCTACATCGGTAGTGGTGAAGAGGTGGTGGACGTAGCCGGTCTTGCGGCAGGCCAAGCAGACGCTAATCCAGTTCTCGGTTGCCCAATCCATTCTTCTCCATGCGCATCTACCTGTAATTCGTCTGGTTTCTCCGTAATGCTATTCCCCAGCGACGCCCAACCTTGTAGGTCTGAGCCACGTGCAGAGAATATTTTGTGTTATCTCTTGATATCAGTGTTTTTTTAGGACTGACGATTGAGCTTTGGATTCCAATGGGGTTGCAAAAACTTATGCAGCCCCATTTTGTCCACAATTTAAAAAAAAAACATATTAACGTCACTTAGATAGGGATAATATCACCTCCTTTTTGCCTTGCTCATTCACCAATACTCCTGCCTGGATCAAAACGTACAGGAGATTTATTGAGTAAAATATTTTGATTGTCCTCATACAAAGTTTTTTCGGATGCTTGGTAGTTACTAGTTATTTTCTTAAGGTTTCTTATATATGTTGTGATATAACAGCGCATCCAGAAGTCAATTTTACTTCTTAGGTGACCTTCACAGTTCTTACTTCAATGCTGAGAAAGGATGAAAGATTCATTGGGGATGGAGATATTGGGCTCTAGAAGTAATCTGTTTTGAGTGGCCATCTGTATGCCAACTATGCCACCTCTGCATCATAAAGCGACAGTTTCGAAAAAAACATGCATTCCGGTTGTGGCTGCAGAGTTTTTTCCTTTGCGATAAATGCCAAGAACCTTTCTAATATTTTGTTTATTCTGTTGACATAATTCAGCTTCCTCAAAAACAGAAGTTGATGAGAGTTCCATGTACGCATATTAAGCGATGTCTCATGATCACGTAGCGCAGTGGGTAGTGTTCGAATTTTAACCAACTTTTCGCGAGTTCATGATTCGGGTTCCACAACACCTTGTGTGGTGTATGGCCGGCTGATAACGGCTAAAAAGTCAGAAATTGCCATTCCATCTCCCATGTCTTTGTCGGTAATATCATTCTGCATATATGATTAGCCACCATGCAGCTGCTGGCTGGATTCTCAAGTGAGCCCCGAGGCAGACCCTTACGATTTCATCCTGTACTCGATCGATGAGCACCTACTTATAATATAGATATACATGTGTACACAAGGAACAATTTTCGGAAATTATGGTGTGAAGGACACGTATTTAGGTTATTAGGAAATGACTTTAAGGTCTATATATATCGAATAAATTAGAAAAAGTGCCTCCCAAGAAATAAAATTTGAAGTACAGTTGTACATTGTAAAACAATAAGTAGCTTTATTAGGTACATTTTAGCGCTCGTTCCCCAGGTCATCGTCATACTTGTAATAAGTGAGAAAAAAACAATTAAAATTTAATACTTGCCAGAAAATCGATATTGCTTAATCATTCCTGCCAATAGCTGTAATTGTGGGTTGCAGGACTGATTCTGCGATATTGATTTTCTGACACGTTTTAAATTTTAACTGTTTATTGCAAACTTTCCACAAGTCTGACGATGACCTGGGGAACCAGTTTTGAAACAGGACGAAGAAGTTTTGCAAAGGCTGCACAGATAGGAGATTTTATATCACAGAATTTCTTCCTTCCGAAAATAAAGTTAAAGTTACTTTTATTTTTTCCCAAAAAGGAGTAAGTTCTTCCTACACTATCCTCCACGGGCTAAGGAAACAGAATTGCTGTAATACACTCTGCCAAAAGCCCTGCTCAAAGTTCGCAGTACCTCGTGCCTTCTCGTATGTTCAATGGTCAGTACTGGTAGACTCCTGCAGCACGTAAATTGCTGTCACGCATACGACTAGAGCCGAGGCATTTTCGACAGAATTTCCAGTGATATTTAATAAAATGCACTATAATTGAGGTCAGCATAATATATGTTAAGCGAATAGAGGATAGCCAACCATAAGTTACGTTAAAAGAGCCACGCAGACAGCTGAATAATATATCCGGAGTAATAAAGACGGGATTTCCTATCACTGGTAAAGTGCTCGGGTAACAAAGCTTCCTATGTTGATAAAACTGAAACTATTCAAATGCATTAGTAACTTACTTGACTAGTTGTCTCGGTGGCTAGTCTATTTTAACTTGTCACTCTGGCCAGTTGAATGTTATTTAATATAAAAGTTAGCCTAGTACATGACCCTCGAATGATTTAAGCATTTGTTTTTCAGGATATGGGTAAAACTTGTAAAGGCCGTTTGGGACTTTTTGTTCAAAATACAGTTAGTTTAGTCTTATCACCCAGCATGTAATGAACACAGTCGTTTAGGGAGATAATATGTAACGTGGGATCATCTGCCGTGGGATGATGCAGGTGCGATGACTTTGGCTTAGTTATGTGAACCCTAGCCTACCATGGGTGTTTCTTGTAGACGAACTTCATTTTCCACCCTGTCTTATTTTATTTCCATTGGCATCTGCCTGTAATTCCTCTGGTTTTTTCGCAATGCTATTCCCCTGCGACACCCGACCTTGTAGGTCTGATCCACGCGCAGGGAATATTTTGTGTAACCTCTTGATATCTGTGTCATTTTAGGATTAAATGATTAAACTTTTTTTCGAGGTCGAGATTCGGGTGCCAATACACATGTGGTGGTGTATGGCGGTTGATAACGGCTAATAGGCCAGAAATTGCCATTTCATCTCCCACGTCTTTTTCGGTAATTTTATTCTGCCTATATGATTAGCCACTATGCAGCTGCTGGCTCAATACCAAAGTTAGCCACAAAGCAGACCCCTACGATTGCGTCCTTTACCCAATCGATGAGCACATACTTACCATATTGATATTCTTATTTATATACTCTGAAAGTATTATGTATAGGACACGTATCTAAGTGACTAGGATATGATTCTGAATGTCCATATATATATATATATATAGTTTCAAATCCCAAGTGTGTCACACTTGGGAATTTGTATGACTGGATGATGACGGCTAATAAGCCAGAAATGGCCATTCCGATCTCCATTGTCTTTGTCGGTTCCACCTTATCAACATATGATACACGTCGCTATGCGACCGCCTGCGAGGGCTCTAGTCTGAGCTCCAGGGCACAACGGAACATGCATGTTCCTTAAGCAGATCGTATAGCCCCCAAATTATCATCATATTCCCGATCACAACCG